>JANHFT010003604.1:207994-223955 GCA_032467955.1 Pseudoxenodon macrops | reverse complement strand
TATTTTGTCCAATTCTTGCTGCTCATTTTGAAACCCATATTGCTCTGAATCCTTTTTGTATCTTGCTTGGATCTGTATATATGGCCACCAATCTATTGTAATTCCCTGTAATTTTAATTCCTGGTTTGATTTGAGTTTCCCTTGCCCAAGCAATAGCTCTTTGTATGTCACTATCTTGTTCAAATCTATTACGTTGGGGTAAACCATTGATATCCACCTAGGTATTTTTGTGTAAACATTTCTTTTAATTTTCAAAAACTGGAAGCAACAAAGCAACCTCTCAAATGCAATGATCATAAAAAAGGTGCTAGAATGCGCAGAAAATGAAAAATTGATGATGGAATTAAAGGGCAGAGAGGAAACAGTGTATTATAAAACGTGGAATAGGTGGTATAGTTGGCTAGAAAAGAATTGTAAAATCAACACACAAAGAATGTTTAGAGGATATAACAAACTGAAAAAGTATATATTTAGAGTGTAATAGATGTGTAAAGGTTGTAGATATGATATAAATGTATAAACAGAAAATAAGAATGCATAAAACAATAGGCCATATAATTGATAAATTGAGATTTTTTTAAAAATCGGATCATGGAAAGCTGTAGTATTGTAATTATGATTTAAAAGGTTGAAAATGCTGAATAAAAATTTATATATATATAAAAAAAAGAAAAATTGAGCTGAGTCAGATCAAAGCATTGCTAATTTTTTCCACTGGCTAAGCAGATAATTATGAGGCACCTATAAGTAGGACATAGCAAAATGGCATTATCTCAGATATGTTCCCCAGATGCTAGAACTGAAAGAGAATTCTGCTGATAATTAGATAAATATATAGAGAAAATAATATATATTGATAGCTATGCCGGGGCCTGCCCTATATATTTTGGCATCCTAGGCAATGGTTATATTCTATCCCACCATGGTTTGGCTTATCTTCCAGTTTGGTTAGGAATTTCAAAAAGAGCTGTCTTGTTTCCGTTTTGAGTTTCTGAACTTTTTTCTTTTGATTTTCAACTTTTTCTTTTCTTGCATATTATCACTCTATTTACACAAATAGTTTTAAGTATATTAGTACCCATTGTTGTCATATAGCAACAATTCAACAAATTTAACACTTGAATGAATGTCGTGACGCCTAAAGTTCACTGTTACTGCTTTTTTCCCCAAAAAAATCTTTTCAATTTTAATAAAACTTGCCGTTCATAGGCTGATGCTTACCAGACCTTGACCTATAGATGGCCCTCGCTTTTGCCCATTTTATAGCTACCGGTATATAAATTGGCGTCTGTTAGCGCAGCTGGTGATAGCAAATACTTCTTAACTTTTGGATGTTTTCATTTCTGTCTTTCAGAACTTGCTCTCTAAACTCTCTTCCATAACTCTCAGTGTTTGGATAAAGGTAATGTAGATGGCATTCCATGGGTAGTTATTTTGCATGTTTGCATAAAGGCATTACAATCTTGGCAGATTCTCCCCCCCCCACCCCAATGTGTTCAATTTTGCTTCTTCCATAATTGCTACATACTTAATTGCTAGATTACTCCATTATTCACCAGCAACCTGAATTACAATCTGATCAGTTATGATTAGTACAACAAATGTAAACATACTACCATATATCTTCTATCTCAGCATTAGCAATTTGCACATGTTATTCATATTTTCCACATAAATAAAATCAGCATATTGCAACAGTCAGCTGTGGTTTAATTAGAATTTCTCTTACTATTTTATCTTCCATCTCTAAACTGTATTTATTCATTTATTTGCTAAGCTTTTTATTTTTCATCACTTTCCCCCCTTTTTTTAGGGAAACACGGGAGATAAAATAAAGAAATGAATTTCTCAGGTGAGTTATACTTTGTTCTAGGATACAAGGTAGTCCTCGACTTACGATCACTGTTAGGATCAGAACTTCCGTTGCTAAACTAAACAGTCACTAAGTGAGTCACCCACTTTTATGATCTCTTTTGCTGCGGTCATTAAGTGAATCTGGCTTCCCTCATTGACTTAGCTTGTTGGAAGCTCATAGGAATGTCACAAATGGTGAACATGTATCTCTGGTTGTTGTAAATACATGTTTTTATTTGTAAATACATGTCGCTTGCCAAGTGCCCCAATGTTGGTAACCTGAGCACAGGGATGCTGCAATGGTCACAAGTGGAAGGACTGATCATAAGTCATTTTTTCTCAGTGCTGTTATAAACTCTGAACAGTCATTAAATGAATGGTTGTAAACTGAGGACTACCTCTAAAATAGAAAGATTACAGAATTTTTACCAAATTGTTTAAATGTTACTTTCACAGAAGATCTTGAAAAGCGGAGATTATACATGCCCACACACACAATTTAAGCAACAGAACAAAATATAAAGACACTTTCCCTATGTGAACTAAAAGTAAAGGTTAACCCCTCATCACTTTTTTTTTGTATATGAACAAAAACACATTTATTTGGCTTTTAGTCATTGGACTATGAACCTGGGTGTGTCATATTCAAACATCAAAACAGAAGAAAGCTATTACATCTGTACACATTTACTGACTTTAATCTCTAACATGCCTTTTACTGTGGTCTACTTTTAAAAAGCTGTGTTACACTGAGCTGCATTTATCTGGCTTTAATCTTACAATATTTATTTACTATCGGCTACTTCAATACATCCCATCTGTTGTAAGCAGAAATGTCAATAACTGATGGAGGCCAGGCAGAGTGTAGACCTGCAATGCAAAGACTGCTTTTGTCATGAGGACCCAGGAGGTTGTGAAATTATTGCTATCATTGAGGACCCCTTGGAGAACAGCCTGTACTTAGTAGAAAGTAACATGATGCATCATACCAAGAATGCCATAGTGTTTCCGGGTTGTAGTTCTGAGATAAGAGAATGGACTTACACAACACATTGCTTAGCAGGAAGTAATCCAGACATATAAACCAAATAAAGCAGATATACTGTATACAGAATGACACTGTTAGTCCTATAATTGCCTATTGATTGTGTGAGAGGAAAATCCAATTTTGACACAAGGATGTTGATGAATACTTACTACCAAGTTGTTTTCGTCTCCTAACAATCACATATATACATTTTCATAGATAACTTTTTTAAAAAAAATTCAAAAACAAAGGCAGTTGAGGATATTTTGAGATTACATTTAAATTGATGTAGCTTCCGGTCTGTTTTGTTTGATAAATAAAGCTATGTACAGATTTTCAAGAACAACAATAAGAAGGGAGGTTGGGGGTAAAAACAAGGTATGGATTGGTTTCTTGGTATTATCTGTCATACTGCTGATGAAATTACCAAAATACCTGCCTCCCTTTTGTTGCCATTTGTGGTGAACACATTGTGTTATCTATTTATTATTTAGCCTTCATAAGTGTTTAAACTGTATTATGCAAGTTTACAGAACATGAAAAAAACCTTCCTTAGGCTCAATGTCTAAAGACAAAAAAGTATATTTCTAAGATAAGGTCTGTTTATATTAAGGGGGTGGGATGGTAGCTGAATGATAGAGCTTGATGAGCTTAAATAAACATGACTTGCTGGGGCAAAGGAAAAATATGTTAATTTAGACATTTTAGAAATAAAGGCTTATAGGTAGGTACAACTTAAATTTCAGCAAAGAAAAGTATTTTTTGTACACACACACACACACTGAAAATATATATATATATATTCTGCCACAATATATTATAAAGTATAAACAAAAATATAGCAATGCAAATAAAAATCAGAAAAAAGTATAATGAATAAATGAATGACATTTAGAATTTAATAGAATTCCATTTAATAGAAATTAAAACTGTATCCATAAAATGTTGCTAGAGAACTAGCTCAACCCTTCAACCCTTAAAGCTATTCCTCCATCTTCTCAGTTTTAGTACAGTGTGTTATTTCAATATATTTATAGAATATGCTTAGATTCTTCATATTCTATTATGTAGGTGCATTAAATATAAATAGAGGAAAAAAGCAGGCATAATATCAATATTACAGTTTCAAATACTATTATTAGAAACACTCTAGTTATTTCACTTTTCTTCAAAATTAAATATAATGAATATTTAATAAAAAGAGCATATATCAAAATATTGTTGTAAAAAATACTTTCATCTTAAAGTAAATTACCGGTACTTGTCATTAAAATCTCCATCATGTTGTTTCATGATGTGTGTGTGTGTGTGTACGAATATGGATGTGTTTGTTTTATGTGTTGACTGAATTGAAATAAATGACATTTTTAAAGCAATTTTAAAATGCTAAAAAAAACATTTAAAAACGGCAAAAAGGTAAAAAAGCTATTGAGTTTCTGACTTTCACATTGTGTATGTCTGCTGATCTACAATATTTATAAAAGATCATACTAGAATCTTGATAAATCTAATATCAATCTAACATTGGCAAAGTATTTTTGCAACATCACAATATCCAGTATTGGAGTCATGTAATTTTAGACCTTGTCTAAAAGCTGATTTAGAATTTCCCATAACTGCCCATAGTAGCTGTTGCATACCTACACTACAAAGGGGTTGATGGGGATAGCTACAGATGGACCGATGCAAAGACCTCCCAAATTCCAACTGCACAGTTGTGTGAAGGTGCAAGTCCTGCGTGCTGATTGGTTGATCCAACTTCCTTTTCTGTGCTTTGTTGTGCCCCCTAGCCCAGTGATGGCTAACCTTTTTCTTCTTGCGTGCCAAAAATGGCAGTGCACATGCACTAGCGCACACACGTGTGCCGGCACACAACCCCCCCACGCACACTGCACTGCGCATGCGACCCCCCAATTGGGCCGTTTTTCGCCCTACAGAGGGTTCAGGCTTCTCTGAAGCCTCCGGAGGATGAAAAATAGCCCAACGGGACTTCCATTTTGCCCGTTGAGCTGTTTCTCACCCTCCGGAGGCTTCAAGGAGGCTTCCTGAAGGCGACAAATGGCGCTACGGGCAAACTGGAAGTTTTGGGAACGGACTTCAAGCATCTTAAAGCCTCCAGAGGGTGAAAAACAGCCAAGAATCAAGGCAAAAAATGAGCTGGCCAGCAAGCGCGCTGGAGCTGACAGGGCAGCACCTCGCGTGCCCTCAGAAATGGCTCTGCGTGCCACCTGTGCCATAGGTTCGCCATCACTGCCCTAGCCGGAACATTAAAATTTGCAGCCTTATCACTGCAGCAGCTATACAATTGCCTATGAGCGACAGATGCATACTGTATGTTCTCCCTCTGCAAAGCCAGACAAATCTGCTTCACTCTGAATTGTAAGGCCATGGACTTTAGTCATAAGGTCCAGCCTTAACTGCGTTACTGAGAATATCATTACAGCTTAATGTTTGTTATTTCATTACAAAACTGGTGATATATATATATATATTTTGAGCAGTGGCTGGGGGGGGGGATGCTTGCTAAAAGGGAGTTATTCAACTGATAAGAACTCATTTGAATTTGTTGTAAAATCAATCATCCTGAGTGGGCATTTCATTATAAACCTGTTTTTCTAAGCTGGTATCTAAGCATAAGAGTACTGTTTGTTTTTAGTAAAAGTATCCAAAATGGAATTCTCAAGAATACAGGGTTGTTGTTGTTTTTAAAGAAATTGGACAACTATGTTATGGCCTAGGACAAGAGAATTGATATATAGCCATGTTTCCTTTGTGAATCTATTTGTCAATTGATTAAATATGATGTATTGATTCCATACTCTACAAAATTCCAGTTGAAATCTTTCTTAATATATAAAAACATATATATGTTGACATTTTTTTGGCCTAGTGGAAAATTTAGTTTTTAAAGGTTTTCCAAAAGTCTGTAGGCTTGGATTGGAGGCAATGTATTGGGGTTAGGGGGTGTTGCTGTTATTTTTGAGGACAGAAACAATGACATTCTTGGCACTGCTTGTTGAGGTGAAACACTGTCCATTATTTTGCCCAATCTTATAAGCTAGTCAGAAACAATATAAAGTAGAATGTGTTCAATAAAAAGCATTTCAGTTGAATACCAGGTAAATAGCAAAGATATATAGTTATGGCATTCATTGGGTTGTCACAGATGCTGACAGTAATTTGCTGATGTAGATTTTTTTTGTTATTAGTATCAGAATACATAGCGACAATTTCAAGTCCAGTCATTATGTTTTCACAAAATGTTTCACAATGTTTTCCTCATTTATTTGGTGTCAGTCACTGTGTTCCATGGAAACCATGTGACGTCTGACTTACAATGCATTAGCAATTATACTGGTTTCATCATTATATGGATCATAAGCAGAGCTAAAAAGCTAGTAGCAAGGAAGAATCTTAATGTACTTTATTGTTACTACACTCTGACTGAATTATGAAATAAATGAAAATAAATGTTTCATATCCAGTAATAAATCTAAACCATCTTGGATAGAGATGTGGTGCCTTGATATGATTAAATATGCATTATATATAAAATTATATATTTGCTTGCTTTTGTTCATATTCCATTTATCTGTAATAGAATATCCCTCTTAATGAGAGAAGAGAAAGAAATTTGCGATTGCTTAAACCCACATCATTTAGTCCGTCCGTCCCCTCCGTCCCCTGCCTCCCTTTATACCATTGACTGCCTGGAATAATTGCTGAAATATCCTAGGCCGCAGATTTGACTGTCCAATATCAGAATGTGTCTTAATTGGAGATGTTGCTGTTTATTGGCATAGCTGTTGCCTATTGTGTGGCCTTAATTAGGTCAGATTCTTCAGAAGTGGTGTCTATGCAAATTCTTTCCCACACTTCTGTTTATTAAAAGAGCTTTAGAATGGTAAACACCAGTAAATGGCAAAAGAAAGGGAGAAATAGACCATAAGCTTACATAAAAATCTGTCTAAATTAATTTAAATGAGTTAATCAAAAAATTGAAATAATTGAAACACACTTTTATTATAAAAGGAGAACTATGACCTGCTGAAGTGCACATGTCTATTCAATCTGCTGTTCAAGTGCTAATTTCATGGCATTGATGTTTAGATCCTTATTTTACTTTGTTTGGGCCAAATAATCTTCCCAACAAAGGGTATATTCAGACAAGAGGGCCATTCTATAACATACCCTGAAATTTAAGGGTTAACTTATAAAGGCGAGCCGATCTTAGGATTTTTGTTAGTTCGATTGCCTGACTAGTATTTTGGACTGTTTTCATTGTTAATAATTTACAGTCACCAAAATGTTCTCCTGTGTTGTTGAGGAGATGATGATGTTTTGGCAATCATTTTATTAATAAATTATGGGCCTTTTCAATTGGAACGGTGTACAGCTTGCACCATGATGATCTGCAGTGCAATCTTAAAACCTTGTTTCCACTAAAGAAAAAGTCTGTGGAAAGAGACCCCCAAGCAATGAAACATAAAGGATTTGGAATTATTTTGGAATAACGCTATCATTCTGATTCAGTAATTCTTCAACTTATTTTGTCAAAGATCCTTCCCATTTTTAAAAATTAGACAAATCCCAAGAAGAGCTTTTGTTTATATGGGTTATATTTTCAATATTTACTTTATTGAAAATTAAAATTCACACATTCACTACTACTGGTCAAGATTATTTGAAGGGATTTTTAATACGGTTTATTATTATTCAAAATAGAGTGATAAATTTTGATTTCAGGGACCCCTGAGGTGATTTTGAATAGGACTCCCTGCAGTTGTATAGGATTATTTAAGAAACACTGTTGTGAGTACAGGTAATCCTCGACCTACAACAGTTCACTTAGTGACCGTTCAAAGTTACAAGGGCACTGAAAAAAGTGACTTATGATCATTTATCCACACTTGCGACCTCTGCAGCATCCCCAGATCAAAATTCAGATGCTTGGCAACTGGGTTCATACTGACCTTCGCTGTGTCCCAAACCTCACCTTTTGCCCCCTTTGGACAAGCGAAGTCAATGGGGAAGCCAGATTCACTTAGCAACCCCCGATTACTAGCTTCTCAACCGCAGTGATTCGTTCAACGATTGTGGCAAGAAACGGGGCAAAACTCGCTTTAACACCAGAAACGTTGGTCTCAATTGTGGTCGTAAGTAGAGGACTACCTGTAATCCTTGAGGAGCGGGGAGGGAATCTCCGTTTAGCCTTCAGGCTGTTCAATTTACTCGGAAGCCACCGAATTCAGTTTCTCCGTAACCGCTCATAAAGATTGAACCCTAACCGTCAAAAAACGCAATACCGCCAGGCGGCCGACAAGAAAGGCTTTCCGCCTCGAGGCCCGGGTCGAGCCCCAAGGCCACGCCGGCCCCCAACGGAAGGCCTCTCCGCGCTGCTGCTTAGCGCCTCCTAGCGAAGCCCTTTTTCTGCGGCGCTTCTTTCCCCGGTGCCGCTGCCACCGCCTCCTGGGCGGGCCCCGGATCCGCCTCCAGTTGCCCGCTGAAAGGAACATGGTGGCCGCTTCCTCCCTCTTAAGCAGCAGCGGCGGCGGCTCAGGCTCAGGCTCTCTTTGAGGGGCCGGGAAGCTGCGAGCACGGCGTCGGCGAGTCAGCCAGGCCGCGGGGCGTCTCTGAGTTGAGGAAGCCGAGCGAGTCCGGTAATTTGTGTGACGCCGCCGCCGCCGCCACAGGTGCGTCGGGAGAAAGAGGTTGGAAGAGCTGACAGGAGGCGCTTTTGGCTTCCCGGGTGGCTGTTTTCGCTCCCCCTCCCTCGTCTCTCTCTCTGCTTTTCCCGTTCTCCTCCGGCGCCTCAGGTTTGGGGGGGAGACCGGCTTCGTCAAGGGCGGGAAATGCCCGCCGCCTGTTGCAGGCGGGACGGTGCTCTTTCTCGAGCAAGTACGCACTTGGCCGCCTGTTTCTTCCTTCGCTTCCCCCCCCCACCCCCGTCTCGCCTCGTCCTCCTTGAGGGAGCGCGAAGGGAGCCATGGGGCTTCCCTCAAGGTGTCGGGCAGGGCCGCTGTGAGGAGAAGAGCGGGGTTTTATATTTGTTTTATTTATTTATTTTGCAACCGGGGCCGGGGGTGGTTTTGGACTGGGAGCGGCCCTCGAAAGCGAAGGGCATCCGGTGGCAGCTCTTCTGTGCCGAATGTGTGTGGGGGGGAGAGATCCGTACCCTTCTTTCCTCCCGCGAATGGCATTTTGCTTCCCGCGTGTCCTTTTTACCTGCGCAGAATTGTCTGGAGTTCACCTGCGGGTTAGGTAGGGTTAAGCCTGTAGAAAGGCCCGCGATATTGTTTTCCTTCCTTGATCGTTGGCTTTGAATGGATGCAACCGTGAAGGGAATCCGAGGACAGGCAAATTTGGGTTGAAACGAGATTGAATAAATTGGTGATTCCACACGTTGTGGAAATCCAGCTATTCTTGCATATTGTATGAACCCCCAGGCTAGGGAGAATCAAAGGGCAGAGAGAGGCTGGGATTCCCTGCTGCCTCTGAATCAGGACAGCTATAATGCAATTTATTTTGTGGTCGTAGTGTATCTTAGGTGGTGCTGTGAGTGAAAAGTTGAGTTTGTTGTGTGAACTCTGCCCTGTGTGTCCCTGTAGAGAAAATACCCCATCTGTGTATAAAATACATAGGTTGTGTTTGTGGTGTAAGCTACAGGGTTTTTGTGCCTGCTTTTGTGGAAGTGTGTGCTGTTTAACTTAGTTAGACTTGCTTCTGGGTAGGGGTGTGTAAAATTGGATTGTTATGAAGAATGCTAAGTGGTTATGGCGACAGGGTAGCCTCTTAATTCTATGCAATCTATTCATTACTTTTGCATAGCTTTGGGGCAGGTGGTAGCCAAATTACCATATACTGGATTTTCACATGGTCAACAAACTTCCCAAAAATAGTTGAGTATAGGTTTATTTTAAATTAGAAAATCATTTATAGCTTAATCTGAAACGCTCATATAATTCTTTTATTTTCTCCTTAATGCTGCTTCCTCAGAAGGCCCTGGTTTCCTTAATGCCCAGGAGATGAAGAATTAATTAACCCCCTAAGTGCTAGCATTAAAGATACCAACACCTGGAATTGACTTAAAATTGTTGTCTCTTTTTATCTTATCTGCAGTTTTGACTTCCTTGTTCCTCTTTTTTGATTCTTATGTGATTCATTTGAATTCCACAGTAATAGGATTTTGTGGAAGAAATCTTAAATACTGTTTCCTAAGAAACAGAAAAATAAGCCCGTTAGTATGAAATATGATGTATCTGTTGGGTCACCTAATGAACATGTTAATAGTTTAATAAATATGATTGAAGTTGCATAAATAGTCCTCAGAAATGTTGCTTTAAATGTATCCTTATCTGGGTGACAGGATTAAGACCTGATTCAAGTGTCATGCTAATCTACTGTAGATATATGCACTGCACTTGAATGGGTTAATACAATTTGCTAAACAAAACTGGCAAATTGTATTTTGACTTAGAGTGATGCATGAATTGAGCTATAGTTTGCTTACTGATCCCTTTGACCCAAGCTGATTATATTGGGTCTATTTATTTTCAGTATATCTTTAATGATCGGGTGTTAGATAAAAAGGGAATGAACATGGTTTTAAGCATGCATTGAATTGCAATAAAATTGTTGCCGGGTTTTTTTCCATAACGCTTGGTGCTTTCTATGAAAATGCTTATTTTTAGCTAAATCTGTCTTTTTCTTCTATATGTAACTTTGAAATAATTTTTACAGAGTCTGTTGCTTTTGTTGTTGAAAGAAACCAATCATAAACGTATGGAAAATAGTTTGGTAGGTGTTTAGTTGTTGTGCATAGATGTAAGTTGTTATTTTAGATATCCAAGATTTTTTTTCAAGCTAATTCTATTCCACTGATATATTGCTTGATGTGTTAATAATGATTTATAAGTGATATTTTTCTAAGCTTTAATATCAGAGCCTTTGTGTGGTTGTTCCTGGTCTACTAAATATTACTCAAAATGAGCTCTAAAAATGTTTCTCACAACTACATTTTAAAGGAAATAAAGCAAGGCTACATCAGGGGTAAGCAATAGAGACCCAAAAGTAAAGTTATTTTTTTATGATCATAAAATTTAAAAAATCTTACATTAATAATACATTACTTGAAATAATGTAAGAATTCAAATTTTCTTCAATAGTTGCATTGTATTCTTTTTTAACATTTCTATTGGGTGGCCATTAAAAATTCAAGAAAAGACATAATAAATAAACATGTAGTTTAAGAATATAATTGAAGTTTGTTATTACAAAATACAGTGTTGTAATACACATAACTATGGGGTTTGTTCCCAGTGATCACATCAGCTTTTTATTTTGTGCAATTATATATTTCATCCTATAGAAAGAGGGTTGCAGACCATTTCTCCTTTTTAGTATAATAAGCAAACAAGTAATGACAACTTTTTCTCCCTAACTATTCTCTGATGTCAGCAGTTAGGGAAAAGCACTTGGAGAAACTACTCTGTAGCGGTTTTATCTACTAAAAACAGACAGCCAATGTGAGGCAATAGTTAATGTATTAGAATAGGAATGGAAAAACTCATTTTTGCTTCACCTTCAGTCTTGAAAAATCCCTGAATGACCTTGGGACAGTCACTCTCTCTTAAGATTATTTTTGTGAGAAACAATAAGAGGAAAAAACAGTATGCTTACCGACTTGATTTCTGAATGAAAGACAAGATACAAATCTAATAAGCAAGCTAGGAAATCTTCATTTCTTTCACCAGTTGGATTGGTATTGTTTTGTTATAAAATAAAAAAGAATTACTGCCACCATATAATTTGTTACTAAATTTCTCTGTGACTGCACCTGATCTCAGGAATTCCATTTCCCAAGATCTGTATGGCCCCAATTCTGCTGTCTTCCAAGAGTACTTTAGAGACTTGACTCTCCCACAGCCACTGGGTTGGCATGTTATGTGAAATAGGAGGAAGGTAAGTTGATAAGTTCAGTGTCTTGCCATTCAAAGATTTGTAAAAATAATAAAGCTGGGGGATAAATAAATATATAACTAACCTACCATGGAGATGATTTAATTATTATGTTTGGAAACACCATTTTACTGTCTTTTAATTGACTATATTGTTTATTTTTAACTTGCTGTAAACTGCCCAAAGCTATAAGTTTAAATGGGTGACTTTGTAATTGGCATCATAAATATAAATTCAAAAATATTATTAATATATGAATAAGAGTTATGCTGGTGAATTCCTGATGGTATCCTTCCTTCCTTCCTTCCTTCCTTCCTTCCTTCCTTCCTTCCTTCCTTCCTTCCTTCCTTCCTTCCTTCCTATGTAACCTATGAATGCAAAATGTCATAATAGATTAATGTAATTTATAATTGCCACATTAGTTAATGCAGTATATTAGAATTCATTGAGGACTTTTTAGTCAAAAGCTATTGAATATTGAGACTCATTTTTTAAAACCATATGTGGGAACTGTTGCTCTTTGTATAGCAAGATTATTTAGATTAAGATCCAAAGTATTTAGTAATATCAGCCACCCATGTTATGACCTGAAACTAAAAGAATTGCATTGCTTTAGTGAGGCAAAAGCTAAAAGAAGGAATTTTTGCCATAGAAAAATAATCATTGTTTTTCACAGTGCTAATGTACAGAGATTGTGGGTCAGGATTAGCCATTGGTTTTATGGGCTTGGACATTTATTATGTTCTTCCACATCATCTTTACACCTGCAGTTAGTTGATGTTGTATTATGTTTTATTAGTGATTGGTGGAAAGCGATGACTGGTGCTGAGCCATTCAGATCAGTTATACCATGAAGGAGAATAAAGAGGAGTGAATTGGTTCTGCCTATCTCAGTAAACAACAGTAGTCCTAATCGCAAATTAGGGAGGTATCAAGTGATTTAGAAAACTGATTTCATGCACCTCGAACAGAGAAGGCTCCCCACTGTGAGCGTTTGTCTTCAATTCATGATGAAGTTAGTGAGCCAACCGACTTATTCCTGCTTTCCCACATTGTGTTTTTGGCCAACCGAATATGCTGCTATGTAGGCTGGCTGTGAGCATTAGATAATGGCACAAAATAAATAAATAGAATTACATAATCCATAAGGAAACATTTCCTTTTTAACCATCATTTGGGTGCTGCCTAGTCTCAAAATTCTCATTAAAGCACTAATGTTCCTGAAAGAAGCTAAATCATGCATATAAAAGAACTGCAATAATATGGCTCAGAGCTGTGAGCCCAACATCTGGTAGAAGCCACCGTGCCATTGTGTGCATGTGTCATGGCGTCATTATGTAAATGATCCAGATAATGTTATTTGTGCACTTTGGAGAATTTGCATCATTTTTGTGAGGATGTCATGATATGCATGGGCATTGCTGGTCAGAGCTCCACCTGACACTCCTATCTCCCCTGCAGATGCACACATGCCAGTGAGATTCTATAGATGAAATCCATAGGTCATGCAGACTACAGTGTTTAAGAGTTAGAGACAACTTAAGGTCTTGGCTGTAGGATTGTATATTACCCAGAACTGCTTCAGAAGAACTTGTAAGAGATTTTTCATATTGCCGTATAAAGCTACAGATCTTTTAATCAACTAGGTACAGTAAGGAGATTTATAGAAATAAATCTCATAATCAGTTAGACATAGAACCAAGAAAGCTGTTGGTTTTACTTGATGTGGAATGTACCTACATTCAGCATCTTTCAGTACCTTTAACTGAATGGCAAAATCTTAAATTTTCAATGTTCTTTTACTTCCCCTTCCTCTTCTCATCACAGCGTGTCCTTTAATTGTCCTGAGAAGTGTATCCATTTCTCTTTTGAATCTAATTCTATCCCAGACTTCTTAGGATGGCATGTTGCTCTTTTTATCAGCTATCAATTGATAAAGCACATTTTATCAGTGTTTCTAGCTTGGCTCAATATTATTAAAATGGTAGCTGGCAGAAATGATGATGATTGTTTTAAAATCTGCATATATTTTGCTGGCTCAAGTTCCTTCACTGACAACTGTTGGACGTTTTGTTTCCCACTTCTGTTGCTTCCCTTCCCTTCTGTGCCCACCTATATTTCACTTTAGCAGAGCCACCCACCAAATATCAAATCTCTCAGCCTGACGTACGTTCTGTACTTCCGGGAGAAACGTTGACGTTGCGCTGTCAAGTGAAAGAGGCCACCACCATCACTTGGACCAAAGATGGAAAACGTTTGGTGCCCAATAATCGAACAGTCATTACTGGGGAAACTCTGTGGATTAAAGATACGACACCCAGAGATTCTGGCCTTTATGCTTGCACTGTTAGGATTTCAGACAGTGAAACTTTCTACTTCATTATAAATGTCACAGGTAAGCTTGTTGAGAGACTGTTTCCAATGTATGCAAACAGCTAGTCTAAATTAATTAGGTTTGGGGATACAGCTTTACCCTTTACTAGGGTAAAAAAAAAAGCCACATTACATTCTAGTTATTCTTTCATTACCCTTCGGATCTAGCTTTTTCAGTGATTTCTTGAAGGCCTTTTTGGTATATCTTCCATGTGAAAATCAAATAGGTTTTAACATGAGAGGGGATTTTCAACTGTTCTGCCTCAAATATTCATTTCATGCCAGTGATGGTTTTTTTTTGTACGCAGCAAAAAAAAAAGTCGTCTTCTCCGTCAACATTTTAATTTTTTTATCTGCTGTATTTTATTTTTTGGGGGTGGTTGTGGTTTTATGTAATTTTTTAACTTCTCAAACCAACTTGGCTTAGCAGCAGTTTTGTTGAAAAATGGTAGCATGATGTATTTAAGGAATTAAAATTAAAAATAAATTTCTTCAGTATTGGAGTAAACTGAGAAATGTTTCATTGACTTCTGAGTTGCTACCCAAACATAAATGAAATTCCTGATTACTTTGGGAAATACAGATAGTCCTTAATTTATGACTTATGAGGATGATTAGGCCAATGGAGACTAAAACATATGAAGAATGGTTACAGGAACTGGGCATGGCTAGTTTAGTGAAGAGAAGGACTAGGGGAGACATGATAGCAGTCTTCCAATATTTGAGGGGCTGCCACAGAGAGGGAGGGGTCAAGCTATTTTTCAAAGCACTTGAAGGCCAGACAAGGAATAATGGATGGAAACTGACCAGGGAGAGATTCAACCTAGAAATAAAGATAAATATTCTGACAGTGAGTACAATCAACCAACAGAAGTTGCCTTCAGAAGTTGTGGGAACTTCATCACTTGAGACTTTCAAGAAGAGATTGGACTGCCATTGTCAGAAATGGTGTATGGAGTTGGAGTCTTCCAACTCAGTTAATCTGTAAATTAATGACAGTTACTTATTGACCATTTGAAATTACAAGCGATACTCCCCTCCAAAGCTACTTATAACCGAGTTTCAAAGTTCCAAAGTTGCATGGCAACTGGCCTGAACTTATGACTGTTTACAGCATCCCACCATGACCATGATTTGTGATGGCTTTTGCCAGAAACAGGCATGTACTTCTGGTTTCTAGCAGAAACTGGCGCATAGTGAAAATGGGTTTGCTTAATGACTGCTGTGTCACATTTTCTTAATGATGGCCATGAAAAAGATCATAAAATTAGATTCAATCACATGGTGGCCGACTTTACAAATGTCATGACTTACAATTGTAATTGCTAGGTTTGATTATGGCCATAACTGAAGGGCTACCTGCATAAGCAGCTTTGTATGTATGTGTTCATTATTTAGCAGCTTGCCTGGATATATTAAAATTATAAAATCCTTTAAAAGAGGTCCTTCAAAATGTGTGTTAGTGTGTGCACAACCTCACTTTTTCAGAGCAACCATGACTCATTCCAGAGGCATACTATTTCTGCTGTCTCCTCACATGTGTGCGCACCCATCTTTCTGTGTGTTCTGGGTCACTTTCCCCCCAAAAAGGGTTTCTATAGATCTGGAATATAAACCGGAAACTAAAAATAGTGATTAATAGAGCCACCTAATATGTATGCATCTATCTACTGTGTTTCCCCGAAAATACGACCTGTCCCGATATTAAGCCCAATTGGGCTTTTCGGCACATGGGCTAAAATAAGCCCC
>JANHFT010003604.1:197101-207894 GCA_032467955.1 Pseudoxenodon macrops | reverse complement strand
TGTCTCCCCCCCTCCCCCAGCCGCCTGCCCTGGGATCCGCCTCCCTGCACTTCTGCCGAGGCGGGCAATGCAAGAACACCTCGGTAAGGGTGCGTGGGGAATGTCCGCCCCTTTCCCCATAAAGTAATTGGGGGGGCTTATCTTTTGGGGGGGGCTTATTTTAGCCCATGTGCTGAAAAGCCCAATTATCGGGACAGGTCGTATTTTCGGGGAAACACGGTACTAGAACTCATAGTTTCCCCATTTCTATCCTAATGCTTTAACCATCCTATAATTACAAATTAGCTTTATTACAGACATATGTGCCAGTTACAAATAGGAGTTTCAGTTCAAAATCATCACCAATTTCACTAACAAATGAAAATATGTAACTAAAAGAAGGAATTTTCAGTAGACTGTTGGCTCCTTTCCATTATTATACCTCCTGCTACTCTTCTTTTTTTCCTCACCAACAAAATCTGGTTGCCTCCTCTTCAGCACTTGAGTCATAATTCAGCATCAGATTCATTTTTTTCATCAATTTCAAATTCATTCATTTGAAGAATCTCTTACAACTCACAGCATTCCTAAACGATTACTTCCTTAATCACAGCACCATCAATGCATGCCACAACTACTCTTGTCTCAATTGAGCCAATAACCTGCTAATTCTGCTATAGCCGACCAAGGTCTGTTTGAATAATATAGTTGCATATTTTCCATAATCCTTTCACTATTCAGCAGCTTTGTGTCTCTCCTGCTTCTGGACTTTCTGTGACCTTTAACGCCCTGCTACATAAGAAAGATCACCACTTCCCTTTTTCCCCCAGGAGGGATGCTTTCACTCCTTCCCTGTCTGTCACCCAGCTAATGAGTCAGTGCTTCACTATCTCCAAATTCTAATAGCCAGATAGATTTGGAAAAATATCTGATCAGCTCCAGCATGTTGATTTTTTGTGAAATACTGTGTTTCCCCGAAAATAAGACAGGGTCGTGTTTTTTTTGATCCCTGAAATAAGAGCTTGGCCCTCCTCCCACGCCAGGAAGGAACAGCCCATCAGGGTGGCCTAGAGTAGCGCTGCCAGGAAGATGAACAGTTCCTGCGAACCTCTGTGTTTGTTTGTGTGTGTGAGAGAGACAGAGATAGCACACCACCACCAGCAGCCCTGGTATATGGTAACTCTCCAAGGTTGGATCAGATCACTCTTTCTCTTTCTCTCTCTCTCTCTCTCTCTCTCTCACACACACACACACACACCTTACACACACATCCTTCCAAGGCAATCACATCCCTTCACTATCCTGCTTTCCAATTCCGTTCTCCATTGCACGTGCAGGACAAGAAAAGCATCGTATTTTTCAGAGTATAAGACGCACCTTTTTTTCCTCTAACAGAGGGTAGAAATGTTGGTGTGTTTTATGCACCAAATACAGCAATTTTGGCCTGAAGCCCCGCCCCTGCATCCCATTTTTGGCCTGGGCCCATTTTTCTCAAAAACGGTGTGCGAAGAGGGTTTCGGAGGCTTGCAGAGGGTTTCTGTGGGCTGGGGAAAGGCAAAAATCCACCGTTTTTGTGAAAAAGTAGCAAAAAATGTGCCATTTTTCACAAAAACAGTGTCGTTTTTTGCAAAAGCAGGGTGAAAAACAGGCCCGTTTTTGCAAAAAACAGGGTTCACGTAGGGTTTGGGAGGCCTGCAGAGTGCTCCTGGGGCTGGGGAGGACAAAAACATTTTTTTCTTACTTACCTCTCTGAAATCTTGTCCAAAAAATACGGTAATTCTGGTTAGAACTTGTAATGGAATATTGCTGAAAGTAGCCAGTTCTGTGTATGTTCATATTGTTTTATTGACATATTTTATGATATACCACTTTGTTGCAATTTAAGCAGTTGTAATGTTTAGTTTGGCATTTGCCAATGGCATGTCTTGCAGTCTGCTTTTTCCTTTCCTTTCCTATCGAGACCTACCTGAAATGGATATTTGCACAATGATCTTGGCACTTCTTTGTTAAATCTGCATGGGAAAAAGGATTGCGTAATCCATTGCTCTGATTAGTCTTATACTGAAACAACATGGTATTCAAAATTGTGAGAACATATTCAATCATATACTATCTAGCCTTGCTTTAGTCTTGTTCAAACCATTTGTGTTTGTGTGTATTTTACACACACATACACAAACACACATGCTATGTGTTCTACAATCCATTAAGTTGAGATTAATTTGTTGAATTAATTCCTTCTGCAATTAATATATTACATTATATTACAACTATGCATTTGCTGAACTTGAAATTTATGGAGCTAACATTTGTAGAAATAATAGATTTTTAATAGTTTGTAATTAATGACAAGAGAAAGAATCTTTCAGTATTAGTAGAAAAAACAGCTTACTGATTTTCCCCCCTTAACATGATGTCCTTTATATAAGATTAAAAATTCTAGAATGATTACTGAAATTACCCAATACCTCTACAAAATGTCAGATTGGGAAATGCTACTTAGGACAGTAACATTAAATATAATGTCCTGTTCCTCCTCTGTTCTTTCTTTTTTTAAGAATATGTAGACTTCTGTACACATTTAGGTTATAAAATCATGTGAAAGTTGAGAAAGTACATGTCTGGATTTCTTTAGGACAAATTGTGAAGCAGAGTTCATATTATTTGCCTTTATCTTTTTTTACTATGATCTTTTGCATTTAAAAAGTAGTTTGTTTTTTTATTTTGTTGAAAATGCCAGTAAGATGGTTTGAAAATTATTTAATATATATCCCATATCTTTAAAAATGTTATGAATCAAAACTTTATAATATTTACTTACCGGTAGCATTCTTTGTACATATTTCTAAAATAAACCTATAAAGTAACACATGAGCTATGGCTATTTATTTATATTCTGAATGATAGATAATTGATTTTGACATTGCTATCACTATTTTTTGACTAAAAATTTAGTGGAATTATTCCTCAAAGGTTGGAGCAAATATTAATACAATCTCTACTAATTAAATAACTTTTTATATCTCTCACAATATGATTATTGCGAATTTGGATCTCTCTCTCTATAGCTTCCATCGTCTGGTTGTTGTCTTATCCTTAGGGGCTATGGAAAATAAACCCACAACCTCCACCTTATAATATTCCTTCATGTATTGGAAGACTCAATCATCATGCCTCCACTGCGACGATCAGTTCCTATGACCTTGCCATTAAAGATGATCCTCATTTAACAATAATAAATGGGATCAGCAACTATGTTGCTAAGTGGTGTCATGATAAAGTGTGATATAAGGGTAGTTGTGGCAGTTCCAATTTCCGTGGTTAAGTGAACTCTGTGGCCATAACTGTGATGTCATGTGATCACTATTTGCAACTTCTGCCTGCTTCCCCGTTGACTTTGCTTGTCAGAAGGCAGCAGTGGAGAGTCAAATGGCAATCACATGACCACAGTACTCTGTGAATATTGCAATGATGACAATGTTGGAAAAAATATCCAGGCCCAGTTCTAAGCCAGGAGAAAGGTACTGGAGACAAAATGGAGGCTGCAGGCTGATTGGAACGATGGTTTAATGATGAAACAGAACCACCAAACACTTGTGATTTTGGGTAGCTGACCACATAAGAGTTGAGAGTGAGGAGTTTTTATACCTTATCTTGGGCTTTGCACTTGCGCTTCCTGTTCCTGTGCAAGAACATGTATTCTATTGGCTGTTGTCAGACTCCCATGGGGCCATGTAAAGGTCATAGCTGGCTCTGAAGGTTGTCTGAGAAGTTTGGTTGAAGTTTCTGAGAGTGATTCAATGTCCTTAGAAGTGTCAGGGTTCCAAGTAACATCCCTAACGAAAGAAGACTCCGAGGCTAGGTATTCCTCAAAATTCCATTTTATTAGAGATGTCATATTAGCACATCTGGGAAAACCCGAATCTGAAAGCTTCCAGGTTTTCCCCACCCAAAAGAAAGTCCAAACTCCTTCCCCTGCACCCACATGTCCATATCATGGTCCAATCAATGCACCATCCCAACTGGATATTTTTCTGGCTGGATTGATGTTTAATGTAATTCATAAATTATGACATTTTCTTACATGCATTCATATACGCCAGAGGTGTCAGACTTGATTTCATTGAGGGCCGCATTAGGGTTGTGTTTGACCTTGGGCAGCAGGGTGGGCATGGGCAGCTCAATGTCACTCATGTTGGGGGCACCCATGGTGGCCTGAGTCCTCTGCCAGTGAAAACAGAGTTGGGGAAGGCCGCATGTGGCCATCCCAAGCTGTATTTTCGTGGGCAGAAGACTGCAGGAGGCCATCGCAGCCAAAAACGGAGCTCGTGCACATTGCTCCCAAACTCTGTTTTTACTGGCAGAGGCACTGCGGGCTGGTCCTTTGTTGTTTCCAGGGTGGCCCCATGGGCCAGATTTAACCACCCCTTGGGCCAAATCTGGCCCACGGGCCTTGAGTTTGATACCCCTGATATAGGCGCATCAGAAATGTTTCAGCAGTTTCTACTCTTATGTCTAGTCCAGTAATTCTCACACTGTGGCACAATGGAATAATGGACAGCAACAAATAAATTACAGATAGTTCTTTTAACAGTTCATTTAGAGACCAAAGTTACAACAGCACTGGAAGAAGTGACTTATGACCGTTATTCACACTTAACAACCTTTGCAACATTCGTTTGGTCACGTGATCAGAATTCAAATTCTTGGCAACTGACTCATATTTATGATGCTAGCAGTGTCCCAGGGTCTTTGCAGCCTTCTGACAACCAAAGTCAATGGAGAAGCCAGATTCACTTAACAACCATGTTACTTACTTAACAACTGCAGTTATTCACTTAACAACCTTGGCAAAAGAAGTCATACAATGGGGCAAAACTCACTTAACAATTGAGCTCAATTGAGATCATAAGTTGAGGGCTACCTATAAATACTTCTCTGAAACTAAAATATTACAGGCAGAGCTGTTGACCAAATCTGTTTGCCTTCTTCCAGTTAATTGGCTTCTCTTGCTTTCATTTAAGCTCGTTGGGAATAACAGTTTTCCATCTTCATTTCTGATGCAGAAGTGCAGCAGAATTAGTTGCTCTTTATTTAAACATTCTGTATATTTGAGCATATCTCTCTTTAGTCAGATAGTATGGTAACATTGTGACCACATAGAAATATAGGGGAGAGAGTGTGTGTTTGGGTATTGGGCAGAACTGAGGAACTGTTACTCTAGGAAACATTTAAGTAAAAATTGTAAGTAATTTGTGCTTTAGATTTTATTAATGGCAGTTGATAATTTTTTTTTTTTAATGTTAAAAACTATCTGTTCCTAGGAGGCTGGGAAATGAATAGGAAAACAGGCGGATGAATGGACAAAACAGGTTATTTCATAGCAATCATGAACAAATGGCACTTCGCTTGAAGGAAATGAGAGCAGGTTGAAGCCAAACAAAACAAGAACCAAGTCAGGTGATAGTGTAGGAGTCAGCTTTCTCTTTGTTTTTGTTTTGCAAGGTAGACTTTTGAGATTCATCAAGTTATTCCATAGTGACTCGTTCTGCAACTTTTAAAGAATTATATAGACCAATTTACAGTATAATGTCAACATCTCAAAATAATCTAGCTCAAATGTCAAGTATTGTGACCTACGTGACTGCTAAGAGTCAACAGTGTTTTGACATAATCAGAAACTGGCAGTCGAATAAATAAGGGTTGTTAAGCATACGGCATTTAATATGAGTTTTATAACAATAAATCATTAAAGCCATTATTGATTTATGTACGTCTCAGAGTTAAAAGTATACTTAGAACCCTTTTTTGTTACTATAAGTGATAAAAAATGTTTTAAAAATTAAAGATAATTTTTTGAATAAATTATATGGTAAGTTATAATTTAACAAAGTAACCTGGTATCTTATTTTTGATTTGGCATCTTAAAAGTGCTTCTTTGGTAATTTATTTATATCTATTATAGTTGCTTCAGGTACTTTGATCAAACATTCAGGAGCATATAACGGAGGAAGTATATTTTCTTTCATTATATAGGTCTGGAAATTTTAAAAACTAATTAAATGAGGCAGTGTGAATTCTCTACATTTAGAATATTCTAAATGTATAATTCAGAGTGCTTTACTTCAGAAAGCACACACAGCACGAAAACTCACAGAAAAGGACAATTTCCCCCCATTTCATTCATGACCAGCAGAAAGAAAGATACAATACAATAAAATGATTCATACATACATACATACATACATACATACATACATACATACGTACATACGTACGTAAATAAAATACAACATGACATTAGATTATTAACAGTAAGTCTGTAAAGCCAAGTCTGTTATTTAAATTCATGAACAATTAAAAATATAATATATAATTATTGTTTCTCAGTAAGGCAATGAAATAGCAGACCAAATGTGCCCTATGCTGTCTGGTCAGTCTAAAATCCTGAGGATCATCATCTTTACTCTTGCAAACAATTAAACAGTTACTCCCTTTTGGATTCTGCAGACCATAAAGCAGTATTTAGAGACATTAAATGAGATCAGTTTGATCAGACAACACATACTGAAGATAAAAATAGTCTGGTTGCCCCATGCTATTTATTAGTAAGGTTATTTACACATATAAATAGCCTTATAAAAGGGGCAATGTTAAGAAAAATACTAGTGGTAGTGTCAATATTACCTATTAGCTTAATAATTGAATTAGGTCGATCAGCTATTATGTTGTTAGGAATCTTCTTTTGTACTGTTTTTTGTGCTGTAGTAAATCTTTAGTAGTGATTAGTGATTAGATCTGGAGTAATCACAAGGTTAGATCTTATCAGAGTTAGATCTTATCTTTTTGCCAATGAGTAATCTGAACCTAACAAGGTTTGGAGTAGCCTATCCCAGTGGCCCCCCAACCTTTTGGACACCAGGGACTGGTTATGTGGAGAGAGGTTTTTCCGTGGACCGGAGGGGGCATGGTTTTGTGTGCTGCTTGCACACCATGGATGGGCCTTCGCTTGTTTGCACAGCCCTGTTTCTAGCATGCTGTGGACCAGTGCCATTCTACGGACCGGGGGCTAGGGACCCCTGGCCTATCCTATTCCTAAATTTATGGAATATTACTTTGCTTAACATTGTTTGTAACAGCAACAAATATTTAATGTAGCTTCACTAGAACAAATCCATCTGAACCTCATTCTATGATGACAAGCAATTAAAATGATTACAAGTTGGGAACAATTGTTTTAAGTGCAAAAGATACTACATTAGATACTGCTTCATAGGAAAGAAAATGTAATTGATGGGTTGAGATATGATAAGGATTTATATAGTTATACGTTGTGTAGAGAAAGAGGAAGGGGTAAATGTCTTTCTCCATTCAATATTAGATTCCAAGTCGCCCAGTGAAGCTGAATTGGGAGATATTCAGATCAGCAAGAATTGTTTCATCTAGTATATTCATCTATAAAATTGTGAAAGTATTAATATATATCAATGGCAAGGAATTTAGAATTGGATGAAATAAATTCATGGAGGGTGTAGATTATCAGAACAGAACAGAACAAACAGTTGGAAGGGACCTTGGAGATCTTCTAGTCCAGGGGACGGCAACCGTAAGCACTCAAAGAGCTACGAAGGTCCTAACCAGAACACACACACACACACACACACACACAAACACACACACACACCGATTCAATTCTGGAGATGACCAGAAGTCTGCTTCCCCCACCATAGAGTCTCCTCCTAGTGTGGCGTTCTTTTTCCTCTACCAGCCCTAACCGAAAGCCCTATCAATTGTGGAGCTGACCGGAAAACCTGCCCTTCCCATAGAGTTTCCTCCTGGTCTCCCGTGCTTCCCCCCCCCCATCGGAAACTCCTCTCAAAATTGTGGTGCCAACTGGTGACAGGGAGCCACAACTGAAGGATGAAACAGCCAAATGCAGCTCCAGGTTGCTGACCCCTGTTCTAGTCCAATATTAATGGTTGCTAATGGCAATATAACACTGTGTGATCAGAGGAAACATGCCTCTGAATGCTCATTGCTGGAGATAATTGTGCTCATATTTTCTCTTTCAAATTTTCCATTGGCATCTGGTTGTTCTGTGGGAACAGAATGTTGGATTAGATAGCTTGAGCCAGCATGATTCTTCTTAAGATAATATTATGAACTGTTATGGAGGACAAGGATTCCCCCCTGTAAAATTGGATTGAGAATATCAAGTTTACAGTCTATTTTTATTATATTATGTTAAAGAGAAAATTTAAGCTTGGATTTGGAAAGATTCAAAGTGAATGTGTGTACAGGCTACCCTATCTCAGATCTTATATTGTCTTATTTCCGTTTAAACAATTGATATCTGAGTTTGAATTGATCACTGTAGTTTAATATGCCTTATTCAGTATAGCTTTGCTGTTAAAAATCATTCTCATCATGCTTTTGACTGTTTATCACATAACAGTCAAGAGCATATGATGAGAATGATTTCTTTAAACTATCTGGTGCTTGATAAGGGTCTTTTTTAAATATAAGAGGAAACAGTTTTAAGATGATTTGCTGTTATGTCTTACTGCTTTCAACATGGATAATTTGGTGACAGTTTTATACCAAAGAACTGTATGTTGCTTTGGATCTGATTTTTGAAAATTGCTGGAGCACATGGGAACATAATGTAGCAAATTTCTATAAGTCTTTAAAGCAGTTGCATGATGATAAAAAATATATGGTTGCCTTAAAAACAATTCTTAAATTTCTATATTAATGTACTCTGAGTCAAATCAAATCTTTATTATGGTCATAAACCAGCGTAAGGAGTGGGTTTTTTTAAATTTAATTTAAAAGGATAACAGACTCAACAAAGCCTAGTACCGTGATGGCGAACCTATGGCACGTGTGCCAGAAGTGGCATGCAGAGCCATTTCTCCTGGCACGCGGAGCAATCGCCTGTTGCTATTCCGGGTTCCGGTGTGCTGGCCAGCTGGTTTTAAAATGCACCGGCACGCCAAAAACTGGAAGAGCAGCCGCCCATTGCCCATGTGCACTCCAGAAAGATGATCTTCCTGTTTACAGAGTGCTATGATTGTTTGATCAGCCAAATACCAGCAACAGGCGTGCGTGCCAAAAGACGCGGAGGGGGGAATTCAGCGCTGAGTAAGGTAAAACGGGCTTCCCTCCCCCCGTGCCAGCGCAGGCTTCTTGCACGGCCCTAGGCAGTCTGAAGCACTAGTGGACCAGCAGCCAGTGAGGTGACGGTGGTAGGCTGCCTGCACAGAGGACCCCGTGGCCTGGGCTCTTCCTGCTGGGAATCGCCATTTCCCAGCCAGCGATAGCGCTCTCGCCACCCCCACCCCCCAATGCACCAGCAAGGAAATCTCCGCAGGCGCAGCCTTGCCTGGTTTCCTCCCTGATAGGAACCGCCATTCCCCAGCCAGCGATAGCACTCTCGGGCTCCCCATGCACCAATGGGAGAGGCTCCAAACGCACAGAGTGGGCCTGCATGCGTGCATGCGCATGGTTGTGCATGTGCAGGGGAGGGGCTTCCACGCATGCGAAATGAGGGCGTGCATTGTATTATGGGTGCTGGCACGCTTGGACTTTTGGCACGCAACACCAAAAAGGTTCGCCATCACTGTTATAGGAGTTTTCCCTCAGGGCTTTATTTTCATCCCCTCATGATAATTTCCCATCTGAAAATGTAACTTTAGATTGCCATTCCATTATTCCCTTAATGGAATTATCAGAGCAACCATTATCTTGCTAAATAATCTTTCTTAGGCAGAAACAGGTTGAGATTTCTGTTTCAAGCAGAAAAGGGTTAGTCAGAGTCAGAGAGGTATAATAGAAGATCTCTGTTTCATTTCAAGAGTATTGCCTTGTGAATCATTTTTGTACCAAAATTAGAGAACAGATAATGATCCGTCAAAATTTTATGATTATATCTGACATAGCAAACAACTAAAAGTTTTCTGCATTAAATATATATGTTAGTAGGGTGTTACAGCTGCCAAAAAGGGAAGTACAGTTTCTACATCAGCAGAACTATACTTTCATTATTATAGGAAGATACAATTTTACTTTGTTTCACTTTTAGTAATTTCTCTAAGAACATTATCAATATTTTAAGAACAATTCAAAGATAACAGGTTCCAAAAGGGTCAGTGGCAGCAGTGAAATCCTCTGAAGTCTGCTACTGGTTCTGTGAGTCTGTTACTGAACGCACAATTTGTGTGTGCCTGCGCAGCGCTAAAAAAGGAACATTTTGAAGCCTTCCAAGTCTGCAAAGGTAAGTAGAACAGTGAGGGGAGGGAAATCTGCTGTGCCACGTGATTTAGATTAGCTAGAAAGCAGGAAATCTGATGATTCTAGCTAATATAAATCACACGTCACAGCTGATCGTCAGAAATACTGGTTTGCCTGAACCGGTAGCATTTTGTTTACTACTGGTCTGAACCAGTAGCATTTCACCCTGGTCAGCAGGGATAATTAGAAGACCAGAAATCAAATCCTATGATGAGGCAATGAAAAAACTAAATGCAGTTTGCCTTGAAAAGATCAAGGAGAATGGGTGAGAGGGGCATAGTTTAACAATCTGAAAGATATACCCTAAAATGTAAAGCTCTAGTCTGCATCACTACAAATGGCAGGGCACAGAATAATATATTTAATTTACAAAACAGCAAATTCTGGTTAGATGTTAGGAAGGTATCATTTGCGCAGAGAAGTGATTAATCAGATAATCATCTGATTATCAGATGATAAATTATTTTATATACTGGATTTTTTCTATTTTAACATTTTGGATTATCATATAGAGTGGCCCT
>JANHFT010003604.1:178368-191984 GCA_032467955.1 Pseudoxenodon macrops | reverse complement strand
CCAAGCAGCCACCATGTTTCCAGTGTCTTTTTCCCCACTTGGAGCTGAACCCAGATGGATATTTCTTCCAACAGGAGTACATGGGCTGTGTTATAATTAATTGCACAAGCATCTCCTCCCCCATGCAGATTCTTTGGGCATCCTTAGTTTATTTGGGATGTTCCCCCTGCCATCCATAGGATATTCATGCACTGTGAGGGATTGTAAAGAAGATTTCTATATGATGAAGTGTCAGTGGATGTTAGAAAGATTTTTTGCAATATATTTCTTTTTACAAGTATTTCTTTAAGGAAAAGCATCATAGCCAGATATGTGACTAGACACAACTTTTCCCTAGGTTACAGTATTACTATTTTTAGCAATAGAAGCAAATTCCCACCACTACCCACTTTCAGTGTTGCAGTTCTTCTTTACAGTATTTTCCTGATAATATTGAAAGTGGGTGATGTTTGATGTTGTCACTTAAACTATACTTGAAAGTGCTTAAGGTATTTGTTATTTTGTGCAATGGTTCTGATTACCATGCACTCCCCTTGCTCTCATCTTCCACATGGTGTTTTCTCTGAAATGAAAGGGGAGATAACTCTACAAATTCTCTCTACAATCCTAGTCTCCGTCATCCCAATGTTTTGCAGAAATATTGTATTTCCTTTTGGTGGATTTTTCAGTAAGACTGAAAGCTCTCCCCAAGTCATCATATTTGTATTAGACCTGCTCGTATTACAGATTTGAGTCATTGTACACTGGATTTTGAAAAATGATAAATATTTCATCTGTAGGTGTCTGACACATGAAGAATATAAACCATTTTTTTAAAAAAGAATGAATATTTCCAGAATTCTTGAGTGAGATTGTAGACAAGTGTAGATTGTACTGAACAGATAAGAGTAATTTGTTTTTAACCTCAGCCAAGTGAAAATAAGAGCAAATATGTGCAGTGGGATGTTTAACAGGCTCTGGGAAAACAGAGAAAGGAGAAAAAGTGTTACCAGAGGGAAGGGGGAAAGATAAGAATGAAAGTCAGAGTTACTCTGTTTTACAGGTAATCATTGACTTGCAATTATTAGCTTAATTGCAGGTCTAATTAACAATGGCCTTGAAAAAGGTTCTTTACTGCCTCTAAAACACTCCCAATTGTTGAAAAATGTCGCAATCACAAATATGATCATGAGGTGGGTGCCTCTTCACCTTTATGGCCAGTTGCCCACAATCATGTAATTGTCATTTGCAATCTTCTTTGCTGGTTTCCCCATAAAGTCAATGGGGAAGCCAGCAGGGAATATTACAAGCTGCTGCTGCTGCCTGCAAAAGGATTCCCTTTCGTCTCAGCGCTGGATAAAAGGATGAGCTAAAAGGCCTGTGGAACAATCTCAGCCTTGTGCCTGCTAGGATTGTCATAATCTAAGCAGACACTGACCTGAATTCCTTCAGCAGGCAGCTGTTTAAAAAAAAAAGACAAGAAAAAACTAAAATCTAAGCAGGGTGTTCAGCCCCTGAGCAGAGAGGTAAATGTGGTAAGGTGAGGAGGGTGGGACTGCTCCATTCTTACTCTGCTAAAGCAGAAAATGGTTCTTATACTCCATTACTTTTAACAAGAGAAATAGTTTTATGATATCAAAACTGGTATTTGTTGTGCATGGATGTTGCCTTCATTGATTTGTAAGAAGAGAGGAGTCTTAGAAGTCCCAGGAATGTACACTTGAAATTTCAGATAGTTATCTCTACTTGTCACTTGTAAATTCTGTTATGGGCAGAATTTTCAATGCTTAATAACAGTTTAATACCGTAGTACAAATCATATTGTATGTTTTAGATCAAGATAGAGAAAAGAAATACTACTGGTTTTGTGAACAGTAGATTTTGTACTTTGAGTAATTTATCAAGGCTCATCTTCTAATTAGAAGGATCTATTCCAGATTGACAGATATTTATCCCTTTTACGTAAAACGTTTTTCATGTTTGTGATGTACCTGTGTGGACTATATGTGTGTATAAATAATCAGCATCACAATTTTTAGGACTTAATTTTCTTATTGACTGCTGTGTGTTTTGATTATGCTATACACAAAGGTGGTTTTTTAACTTGCACAAGAATTGCATTAGTAAAGGAGAGCTCATTGACTTATACAGTATGGTAAACTTTCCTCTGAAGAAACTGAGACATTTTAATATTTTTAATAGTTACTGGAAATGTATATCCATTATTTCAGTTAGGTGCATTGTTGTGTTTTAATCTTACTTCAAGGAGAAAAGGATTACCTGACTGGTTCTTGATTGGATGCTGGATATGTGCATGATGTTTCCTCCATTATTTCAACTAGTGCTTGGAACCTATTAAGCTTTCTATAGCCCCGACTTTCATGCATTTTTGTATGCGTTTTTAATAAACCTGGCTTTTATCAGCCATTACAGCTTTTGAAAGCAAAGAACACCTAAATCAATGTGCATGTTTGAGTAGTGATGGGAAACCTTTCATTGGTAACCTATGTTTTATCTCATTATGTATTCTCAAGTTGTATTATGTTACCAGCCTGACAGATAATTCAAATTAACTTTTTTTTTTACAGGAATCCTAGGCATAACAATGAGAGAAGATAAAGGTCCAAGAGTGGTTGATTACTTTGTAGTGGCAGGTCTCACCGATACGTCAGCACTTCTAGATCAAGAGGGAAATCGCTCTGAAACCAAGTCTTTTGGTCCAAAGGCTCCAATCACTGAACTTGCTGTGATCATCAAGTCAGCAGGTGAAACTGTTCCTGAGGGATATACATGTGTAGAAGCAACTCCTACAGGACTTCAGGCCAATTTGAACTATGGAAGTCTTAAAAGTCCAGAGCTTTTTCTTTGCTACAAGAGAAGCAGGGACAAACCACCTCTTACTGACATTGGGTGAGCTGACGTTGAAATATTTGTGGGCATCAGTATTGTGATGAAGGGAGAAAAGGTCTGTTGAAGTTGTTACAAGCAGTTTCTTAGTTTGTAAGAAACTGTTACTTAGTTTGTATTGTAAATCTATTTATGAGTTATGTGCTATATAATTTATTCTGAAGTAAATTGGATGGTCGATATTATAAATGACTTCTGATATATCTAATATTCATTTAGTCATTCATCTCTCGATAATACACAAAGTTCATAAAATACTCTGATGTGGACATGCCAGTGACTTTATTTTTGAATTTTAGGTAGCCTACAATCTATAACAATTGGGCAAAAAGGAAGCAGTTACTAAGAGATGATAGTTGATTTCTAACCTCCCCACCCCCGAACTTTAATATGACACTGTGAACAGTAGTTGGTATATCAACCTATATAAAGTATTTTAATTGTAGGAAAAATACACACACAGAAGATGTAGACAAGGATATACCCTATAAACACATGATAATAAATATGTCACATAACAGTAACATATTAAGCTCAATATAGGTGGAATATGGCGCCATAGTGATTTATTTATAGTTGTGGGTGGTTTCTACCATCAGTATAGCATTACGTAGGGTTTTGAGCCAGAGCATTTTGAAACATGAATGCTAGAACAATACAACAATTGCAAAACTGTAACAAAAAGTTGTTGTGAAACCATTGGTTCTAGTCTAGCTGATAATATCAGATATGATTCTCCGTAGTCTGTTGAGGTAACCTCCAGAATGAGTTAACTTCGTCCTGTCTGCTGATTGGACTGAGTCTTTAGCTGAAAACCCCGCCCCTGTTGCTAGGCAGGTCAGCTTTAAATTCAGTCCTGAGCGGACAAGACACATTTAGCCTAGCTTTGAGAACCGTTCTATTTTCCTATACTTTGTGGCTGTGTTATGTGCCCAATTTTTTTCAGTGCCACCACTTGATAAATAGAACAATACTGTTGCTAAACCTATGCTATTTTGTGATAAACGTTACTAAAACATTTCAAGACTTTTTTTGGTAGTATTGTTCACTTAAAAAGAAATAATTTAGGAAAGCCTCAATGGTTTATACTTAATGGGCTACTATTTTATGTTGATAAACATAGTATTGCAAAGTAGATGAAGAAGATGTTGCTAAAGCATACTAAAGCATTAAAAGATAGCAAAGAGATGGGGAAATTGATAAAAATTTGTAATAGTATTCCCCAACTTTGTAGCTTCCAGATGATTTGAGATGACAATTCCCATATTCCTAAGCCAACATGGTCTGAAAATTTGGGAATTGCAGTCCCAAACCTTGTATCTAGTTACTATTAGATTTATAATCTGCCTTCCCTTCATGAGTTCTCTTTTTCTCATAATAGCAACCATTTGAGATAAATTGGGCTACGAAGGATAGATATTCCTCGACATAGAACCACAATTAGAACTGGAATCTTGATTGTTGAACAAAGGGTGGTGTGACTGTTTCACTCAACAACTGCAATCTTAGCACTCTGTACAGGCTTCCATTGATCTGAAATCTTTTGGCACAGAGCTCTTTCAGCCAGTCTCCAGAGATGAGAGGGAGTTACCTCAGCACGCAGCAGCAGCTGATTGCAATCTTTCCTGATCGCTTCCCCACTGACTTTCTGGGGAAGCTGGCAGAGAAGATTGCAAATGGTGATCACATGTTCATGGAGAGCTTGGCATCTAGTCATAAGTCTGAACAGGTTACCAAGCACCCAGAATCTGAGACATTTTGTGATGGTCAGAAGTGCTTTACAGGCTGTACACTTTCCAAGATCATTGTTAATTCAAGCCATCATTAACTGACTCATGTAAGTCAAAAACTACCTATTATGACTTGTCTAAAGTTTTACAGCAAGCTTTCCTAAATGGAGGCAGTTTTGAACCTGACTCATCCCTGGTTTAACCCATCTCCTTTGCTTTTAATAAAAGGATCATATGGCTTTCATCTTCAGTTTTAAGATCTTTTAACCAGAAAGTTTTGTGAAGTTCATCTTATCTGCCAGTCTAATATGCACTTGGAATTATTCCAATGTTCTTTGTCTTGGGGCCGGCTATTTTGTATGAGAGAAGAATTACTGAACAGTTTATTGAATAATAATATTCCTATGTGTGTTATATCTTCTTATCTGCAGAGTTTTATATGAAGGGAAGGAGGTCGTAAAGCAAGATTGTGAGGTGATCCAGGCTACTCCCTATGGCCGTTGTGCAAATGTCAATAACAGTTCAGTCACTTCCCAGCGAATCTTTATCACCTTTCGGAGGGCTCATCCAGTGCGAGCTCAAAACTCCTTGGCTGTTACCGACATATGTGTTATTGTAACTAGTAAAGGAGAAACCCCACCTCATACTTTCTGCAAAGTTGAAAAGAATTTAAATTGTGGCATGGTGAGAATAACACGTTATTTGAAAAGTTGGCATTCAAAAAGCAATGGGTGGGGGTGAAAAATGTGGAACGGATTAGTGCTGCAAAAAAAGAGAGTAAAAAGTGCATTTAAGTTAGAATTCAGTTTGTATCACTTTAGTTTCCACAGCTTTGCCTATATTCAGTTCAGTTCCTAAACTACTGTTGCCAAAATCTCTGAGATAGGCAACTATTACATTTTTTGGTGGGAGGAAAAGTATATATTGAACTTTGGAAGACTGGTTTGTGAAAGAAAAAAGATGGCCTTTATGTTTGTAACATATGCGAATTGGGTTACTGAGTGAAAATTAACAATATCTCTGTTTATATATTTATCTACAGTACATACACATACATACCGTATTTTTTGGACTATAAGACACACTCCCTCCCCCCAAAGTGTGTGGAAATGTCTGTGCGTCTTATAGAGCTAATGTTGCCGAAGCCCCGCCCACCCGCTGGCCTCCATCCTTTGGCCTCTGCCTCACAGCAATTTGCCTCCTTGCAGCAAACAGCCTGATCAGCTTCAGTACAGCCTGATTTAGCATAAGCAACTGATTGGCGGTTGAATCGGCCTCCCAACAATCAGCTGTTCCAGGCTGTGGGGATCGCTGCCTCCGCGCACCCCATTTTCCGCATATCCCATTCAGCGGCGATAGGCAGCAGCGGCAATCCCCGGAGCCTGGAACAGCTGATTGTCAGTATTCCAGGAGGCCGATCCAACAGCTAATCTTGCTGTTTGCTGCAAGGAAACAAATTGCTAGGAGGCAGAATTTATTTTCTTGTTTTCCTCCCCAAAAGCTAGATGCATTTTATAGTCCGGAGTATTTTATAGTCCAAAAAATGTGGTACATTCTTACCGCATTTATATACTGCTTTTGAGGTCTTTATATGTGCACAACAATCTTGCTAGATATATATGTAGGACTGAAAAACAGTAACCTGAGTTTCCTCATTATCAACTTTAATCCTCCTGTACACTATCTATCGGCCCACATGTATTCATTGTGGGCCATAATTTAGTCAAGACTTTCCAAATTCATATTAGAGCTCTCCATGAATTAGGCCAACTGAAGATTGCAGTTTGGTCTCCAAGCTTGCTTTAAATCAGCATATGCATTTTTAAAATGGGAAGGTGAAAAATTAGAGCTAAATAGGTTAGGAATGAAACAAGAGAAAACACTGCGCTGCCTTTCATATATTAGCATATATGTTTCTGTAGCATTCCATGAAAAAGATTTACATAGGGAATTATTAGCAAATACCAAGTTTATTTGCTTTGTGTCTTGGAATCTACAAATATACAACTTCTAATAATAGCAGAATCAAAATTATGTGTTTTATTTGGGTTGTGATTATTGTTGCAAATAATATATGATTATGTATTGTGAGCCAGATATTTAAAAGATTATTGCCTTTAACATTAGGAAGTTTACAAATAAAGTAATTCCTGCATTATGGAAAATGTTTCTTATTTGTTCATTACAGTGGGGTTCCAGTGTATACCTCTGTTATAAGAAGTCAGTTCCAGCTTCTAACTCAATTGCATATAAAGCTGGTAAAGTATTTATTTTTATAAATTGCAATATATTAGGAGAGACTAATATTAAGAGGGTATTTTATAGTACATTAAACTTTCCTGTTAAATAGTGAACTGAAATTGCTTGATCAAAGAACGTTCATTAATCTATTTGACTCATCTAAGTTGATTCTTAGATGAGGATCCTTAAAAATAGTTTTTGTACATATTATGTTGTCATGAAAAAATTCAAAACAGTTTATATTCTCTTTGCTGTATCATTCCATTATATACCTTTATCAATCATGAATTGCATGATGAAAAGCCTTATCATTTTAATACTTTTCTGTATATAGTATTTGAAACAAAACAAAATATAAAAGAAACTATTTGGAAATTAAATCTCCTTATGTTGAACATCTCTTGCTGAATAGCAGGGGTGTCAAACTCACATCATCATGGCAGCATCACGTGACGTATCGGGACTTCCCCCCCTTCATTACACCGGGTGTGGGCGTGGCCAGTGCATGACGCATCCGGCCCGTGGGTCAGGAGTTTGACAGCCCTGTTATATAGAAATTCATTGCAGTGAAATGAAAGCGAATAGAGAAGATTTCAAGACATAATATGGAAACGGAATTTTTTTTTTGTTAAACATGGCATTTTCATTCCCAACTGTAGGTCAGAGTTTTACCCCAAATTTGAACTGAATAGATTGATAGGTTTGTATATATTTAAGGATAATGACATATATTGAAGAATTGTTGCCTTACATTTACTCAGCATATTGACAGGATTATACAAACTATGCACTACAACATGAATGAGAGCTTTCTTACCTTGATAACTGTGGAACAAGAATCACTAGGTTGGAATCTTTTTAATAATAGAAGGCTTAAACAATTTGATAGGGATATATACTCACATTGTTTTAAACATTAAACCTGCCAGTAGCCGTAGCTTTGCACATAAAGGATGTGTTCTTTGGGGAGATGTCTCACTCTGCTTCAGTCCCTTGCACCATATATCCAGACCATTCGGCAAATCATTTGATACTCAGAGGATTCTTTTGGGTGAATTGGTGAAAGATGAGGAGGTGTTTTTAAATTTAATTTTATACCATATGGTATTTAGCTTCTGTATTCTTTAGCAGTTTTTAAAAAGTCAGCATTCAGAACAGAAGGAACAACATTATATTGTGTGCGGACAATATACTTATTTGTTTATTCTCATGCTTTAAAGGTTTAATATTCAGATATCCAGAAGATGACTATGAGTCATTCCCCTTGTCTGAATCAGTACCTCTCTTCTGTCTTCCAATGGGGGCTACCATTGAATGCTGGGATCCTCAAACAAAATACCCACTACCTGTATTCTCCACATTTGTTTTGACTGGCTCAACTGCAGAAAAAGTATGTTTTGAGAAATGTAATAGTTTGCTTTCATTTATTATTTCTAAATAAAATATTACTTTATCCCATAATATTTATTTTTAAACTGGAAGCACACGCACACATGCACACACTATGCTCTCTATCTTGATACACCTTAGAGCATTTAGCCTAAAAATGCAACACATGAACTTAAGGATTAGCTCCTTTGTGTTGACAGCTAGTCCTCATTTAGCAACCACAACTGAAACTAGCAGCTCTGTTATAAGTTAAGGAGTTGCTGTGTGGGAAATCATATGGCCACAATTGTGCTTTCCTGTCCCCCACTTAGCCACACCCTGGAATGCTCACATGAGCACTGGGATAATTAGCAAGAAGGGAATTAATGTTTGCATTTACACTCATTGGTGAGAAAGAGGTTACAAGAAAGTAAGCAGGCACACAATGGGGAATACACATTAAAAGTAATGCAGTGATGCTAGCAGCCCTGGGCGCACCACAACAAACAGCCCAGTGTATTTCCGTTTAGTCTCTTGTAATCCCTTCTTCTCCAATCTCTCCATCCTGCAAGGAGGGGTCGGGAAGAAAGAGGTCAGTCACAAGACAATACAAGAGATCATGTAACTGAGGAATACTGTGAAATTTGTAAAGTGGGCATTGGTCATAAAGTCAGTTTTTCAGCACTATCATAACTTCAAAGAGTTGCTGAAAAAAATATTTGGTAAGCAAAAATTACTTATTTGTTGCTTATACCTTTATTTTACCGATAAAAGTTTGGATAGAAAAATATTGAATTATGTAGTAGTTGATAAATCATTGGTGGATGCTTGTAATATTGTCACTTTTAAACATTTGAAAGCCTTCACTAAAATCTTGAAATCTTATCTCAGACTCATGGTGCAGGAGTTAGAGGAGATAATCGGAACATTTCTTCTCTTTGTATATCTTACCATAACTGTTAAAGCACAGCTGCTTCTAAAGCTGGTAACAAAGATTCTAACATAAGAGATTCAAGTGCATGAATCAAGATTACATATTCTGCTTAACTATGCCGTTAAATTATTAATTAAATTAGAGCCCAAATAAAAATGAGTTACAGCCTGCTAGATGCTTGGATGCTAATGAATGTCTCATCTCTGACGAAGCGAGGCATTATCACAAAACATAACCTACTAATGATATAAAAAATGTCACAATTATCTTTATATTTTTAGTGTGATAATATCTAGTTGGTTGTGTGGAGGACTCAGAGTGGGGAAATATTCTTTTCATTTCATTTTTTAGTTGATCAAGTTCAATATGTGTTGTTAGTTTATCCAATTTCTATAGCTGTTAATGCCATTCCTACTTTTTCCCGTTCTAGGTATATGGTGCAGCGATCCAGTTTTATGAGCCTTATGCACAAGAGTTATTAAATGAAAAGCAACACATGCAGCTTGGCCTTCTGACAGCTGTAGGGAGAAAAAAAGTTACCTCCAAATCTATCAATTCCAACAAATGCATCTGCCTTTTGTCACACTGGCCTTTCTTTGAAGCCTTCCGAAAATTTCTAATGTTTATCTACAAGCTGTCTGTGTCTGGTCCGCATCCTCTTCCAATTGAAAAGTAAGTGACAGATCCCTCAAAATATCTTCCCATGTCCATGGTTGTTTCATGTAAGGCTCACTGGATGGTGTTCTTGATGACATAATACTTTAAATCTTAAATGCTTGAGGTAACAGATTCTTTACCAAATTTCTTTTCAGGCACATATCTCACTTTATGCACAACATACCTTTCCCTTCACCACAAAGACCAAGAATCCTTGTGCAGGTAAGTTAGAAATTTGATACAGTTTAATAATGCTATTGATAGCCCTCAGACTCATATACCTCTTCACAGTGCTTTACAGCCCTTTCTAAGCGGTTTACAGAGTCAGCATATTGCCCCCAACAATATGGCTCCTCATTTTACCAATCTCAGAAAGATGGAAGGATGAGTCAACCTTGAGCCGGTGAGAATCAAACTGCTGGCAGTTGGCAGAATTAACCTGCAATATTACTTTGTAACCACTGTGCCACCATGGTACTTACTACCATCTTATTTCCTGAGTATTGTTCCTATAGGTTTTCATGCTGTTCACTAAGCATTTGGGCACCATGTTCCTTTTACTTGTTCCACTTTGTCATATGCTTGAGAGATCATGAAGAATTTTGTACTACTTTCTATATACCGTGTTTCCCCGAAAACAAGACAGGGTCTTTTTTTTTTTTGGACCTCCGAAATAAGCGCCTGGCCTTATTTTTGGGGAGGTCTTATTATTTTTGAGTACAGAAGATGGTGAGTGTGGCCACCTCATAGCTGTTGCTGTGTTTTGGGGAGGGCTTATTTTCGGGGGATGGCTTATTTTAGCGCATGCGCTCAAAAGCTTGATTGGGCTTATCTGGGGAGGTCTTATTTTCAGGAAAACGGTACTAAAAATGACAGAATTCAAAATGTTAAGTATAACTTAAATTTATTTAGATTACAACAAGGCAAAATGATTTTGTTTGCTTGCTTTGTGCTATTTCCATCCAAATTATACTTGATTATAAAACAAAATGGGAAGTATGCCTATTTTGATTTAGAACAGGGGTACCCAACCCCCTGAGCCACAGCCTATTTAGAATTGGGCCATGCAAGTGGCTGGCCGGAGTACGTGCATGCACACGCAGCTCAACATGTGTGCGCTGCGGGCACTCGCACATGGCAACCCATTGGTCATGCAAGTCAAGCTGCATGCCAGCCTGCCACTCATGCAAGGGGTACATGTTCACCAGCTCACTACTTGCACAGCCAGTTCTATTCTCCCCCCAGCTGGGCCAACAAGCCGCAAAAGTTGGGGACCACTGATTTAGAATACAAATCAAATTTCCCTAATTCTCTGTGGCATTTCATGAGGATAGTGATTTGGTTGTGTCTGACACTTGGCGATTGTATTAGCCAGGTCTCTCCACATCTTCTGATCTTGCATTACTTTTTTGTGTTGTTCTATGGTCTGCCTGGTGTCATTTTTGATGGAATACAGCTACCGTGGGAGCAATTCCTACTAAGTATTTTCCTAAACGTCATTTTTAATGAGTTCTTGTCTAAAAGTTAAGTGTCTACCCAGCCTTTGATTTCTAAGATGTCTTGCCACTGGATGAAAATGTAAAATTTCAATTTGGTCATGTGTTGAAAACATTTCTCCTTTAGGACATGCTCACAGAACCATATCTCACTAGTTAAACTAAGGTTATTAAACTAAAGTTGTCCTCAGAAAGAACCTATAAAGAAAAATACTACCCGATAGCATTAACCCTATAAATACCAATCAGAATTGAAAACTCTGTAATGTTGCTCTGATTTTTTTTATTATATCATGATTCTAGGTTTTAATAGAAAAACAAAAAAGAAACATTATAATCAGATGCAGGCCCTATAACTGTTAATAACTGTAAAGCTATTAAAAATTTTTAATTATTGACTATCCAGTATTTAATGTAAATCAAATAAATGAACCATTAATATAGACCAATAGCACCATCTAGAGAAAGAATAGCAACATGCAATGGTTTGTGACCCTTTTTAATTGTACCACTAAATTCTGGCATCGTGGCCAGAAATTAGATATATGGTTTGCCACAGTTCTTCAGTGAAAAGTTGTTATCACATGCACTGCATAAGATTAATGTATCAACCCATTTAACATACCAAAAACAAAGTTTATTTAATAATATTTAATATGGTCCACAATTATGCAAAGTTTTGCTGTCTACACTATAAAACCTACCTGACCAATCTCTTGGGCTACAAGAAGTTTCTTGGTCAGGAGCCATGCAAGTCATAGAATCATAAGATAGGTTTGGAAGAGACTTGGTCTTCTAGTTTAATCCCTGGTAGAAATCCTCAAACCATCTCAGGCAAATGACATTCCAAGCTTTGCTTGAAAACATCCAGTGATATGGGGTATTTATAACCCAAGGAGGCAGACTGTCCCACTGCTTGACCGCTCTTATAATCAGGAAATTCCTCATTTTTTAAATCTGTCTATAAAGCTCATTGGTTTTTGTCCTCCCATCATTGGATGTCAGGCAGCATATACCGTACATATAATACCATATATAATCATGGTATGATTGGTCGTACAGCCAGATGTTTAGATTGGATTTGGCATTTTTATCCACCTAGCCTTCCCAAGGATCTGGAATAGGCAGATATTGTTGTTTGATGATGTAAGCTGTTCCAGGTAAAGCTGCCTTTTGCTATTGACTGATGGTGATTTTGTCAATGCCAATGGTGTTAGTGCTCCAATTGTTTGGAGATTGCATCCAAGGTGCTTATTAGTAGTAGTATCTGTGTTTTATTTTGCCACAGTTGTTCTATTTCTATTTGCAGATCTTTGTATTTTGTAATTTTATCCAGTTTTCTATTCTGTTGTTACCATGTACTCCCACGTTACTATTATTATTACCTTGGCTCTAAGGAGAATAACCCACAATATGTCAGTTCTTTTAATCGATTTCCATAGGATTTAGCCTCCAACTCTGTTTTGACCTGCACTTTTGCTCTGTGCCGCCCCCAGCCCCCAATGTCCCTCAAGTAGAGCTTCTGACAGACTGGATCTCTTTCTCATTTTACAAAAACAGAAAATTAAAATAGGAATTAAAATAGTTCAGCATTCTCCTTTATGTTCATCACTATCTTGCTATCTTCTCTGACCAACAGACTGATCATTTTTCTCTTGTTCCACGCATAACTCCAAACCACTTTTTGTTTATTTTTGACATTCACAGCAAGCCTCAGCTCATTCTGAGCTTTAGTCTACCTGTCCCTTTCCTTATAAATTCAGGCTATTTCCTGAAATTTTGCTTTTGTTACATGTCCCTCTTTTCATTTTTTAAACTTGTCTTTATTGTTGTTATTCTCAGTTTATTACAGAACTGTATTTTTAACTCCAGAAACTTCTAGTCCTTCCTCAGGCCTCGATCTTGGAAGTATGGAAAAAAATACTACTTGTGCTCCAACCATTTTTGCTTTCCTATCTAACCCCTGATAGTCCCTTGATAATTCTTCCAGGTTGTTTCTGACAGTGTCTTTGTTCCAATGTGAAATAGAAGAAAAGGACTATGATTAATACGATAGGATTGATTAATCAGGATAGTGTCTCTCCATCACTTCTATATATTCACACTTGAGAAACAGCGTATTTCCCTTGTTATCAAGTCTGTAGACTGCCAACTCCAGTTCTCTCAGGATCAGGTCACTCATCATCACCTCATAAGCTTTGAGACAGTGGTTGGATTTCTCACCTCCCGAATAGAATAGAATAGAATAGAATAGAATAGAATAGAATTCTTTATTGGCCAAGTGTGATTGGACACACAAGGAAT
>JANHFT010003604.1:160159-178268 GCA_032467955.1 Pseudoxenodon macrops | reverse complement strand
TTTTAGCGCATGCGCTCAAAAGCTTGATTGGGCTTATTATCTGGGGAGGTCTTATTTTCAGGGAAACAGGGTATATATATATATATATATTGACCAACAAATCCAGCTTTCTATGTACCTGATCAAACAATTCCTAAAAATACCTACCTATTTAGTTTTCTGTGGAACATCCATATCATAATGACTAGCATTGGAATTAGAAATATGAACTGACAGTGCATTGTTTCAATTTCTCAGATAAGTATCCTTTTTTGAAACAGTGCAGCTCAAAAGTCGTGCATAAAGTGAGAATTCTATATTTATAAAATGCTAACGGTTTATGTATTTATTAAAGGTATATGTTGCCCATCTTAGTGGTGAACAACTTTGGATAGATTACAAAATCATAAAACAACATCATATAACAATTAGAATATTAAAAAAATTAAAAAAGCAAAGCATTGAAAATTAACAAAAAGAAAACTACGTAAGAAAGAAACCAATATGTAAACAGGGTGGAGGTGGGATCTTCTTCGTCTACAACCATTTTCAGAGTGGGACAACTTCATTTTGTACCCAAGCCGTGTGGAGCCAGCCAATCTTACTGGAGTGAGACGGTTGATCTAATGTTTCTCATTCTTATTCTTCCTGACCCCTTGCTGACACTTCATGGTAGAAAAGCAGTTATGTCAAACCACCTTATAGAAATACTGTGAAAGTTTTTACAATTACATATGTGAAGTGCCAGAGGACTAGAAATGCAAATTTCACAGCCGTTCCTGTTACGGTCATGTCTGTTTCCTATGCAAATAGTTGTAGATAATGCATATTTCAGGGGCAAATGTGACTAATAAATTAACACCTGATTAGTTAGCTTGCTTATGTGACTTTTCTCAAACTGCCAAATAACTAATATTTGGTTTTTTTACAGCTTTCAGCCCATGATGCATTAATACTATCTCAACCAGTCTGTACACCTTTACCACTCAGGTAATAATGGTCAGTGGAGTATTTTAAAGACACAGCTGAATTAAAATATTAAGAGCCAGTTTGCATAACCATAAACATAATTTGTTTAGCAGCAAATGAGCAACATGCTAATGCATGCTGTACAGATTTTACCTGCATATGTTTTCAAATTGTTTTTTGTCATTGACATATACCCCTCCCCCACTCCCCCTGTGATGACTTGGGGCATGGCACAGAGATAACACAGGCCACTGGCAGTTCAAACCACCCCTTTATTGCTCGAAATTTCCCCAAACACTCCCACGTCTCTGGCACATCCCAGATACCTCAAGAGCCTCTGATTGCAAATAGTCCAGCCCAATGCTGTGAGCACCCCGGCTGCAAAACAAGAAACCGAGAAAGAATGCAAGAAATCCAGGAAAGGTGAAACATTGGCATTCAAAATCCAGGAATTCACCCTTTGTTCCTGACAAATATCCCTCCCCACAGTGTCTCCTTAAGGGTCAGTCCCCAGGTGTGCCTTATAAAGAGGGGTGGGGTGCTCTCCTCCCGAGTAGTCGGGTCAGTCTGTGCTGTTCTCGCCTTCTCTTCACTCTCCGTGCTCGAGGATCAGGAGGGGATGGTCCTTTCTCATCGCCTGAGCTCTGTCTCTCATGTTCACTGCTTAGCCTCTCCTCGTCATCCTACCTCTCTGCCTACAATCCTGAAAGGCCCTGGCCTGACTGGGTCTGCCCCTCCCCATTTTCCTCCCAAGCCAATAGTCTTTCCCCACCCAAAGGAAAGTCAAAGTCCCTTCCCCTACACCCACACGTCCATCACATGGTCCAATCAGGTCACCATCCTAACGAGTGGTTTCCCAGTCACGCCTCTCCAGGTGCAGGCTGAACGTCCTTGACTCTCAGAGAAAGAACGTTGTTATGGCTATATATCTCACCCCGTCTCAATCCAACCCCCCCCCCCATTTCCCACAGCATGCCCATCCACCAAGTGTGGCAGCCCAGAAGATCCAAAGAAAAAGATGGCCTCTAGGGCTGACATTTTGCTTGTCAGAAAGTCGCAAAAGATGATCACATGACTCCTGGACACTGCAACCGTCATAAATATGAACCAGTTGCTAAGCATTAATTTTTGATCATGTGACTATGGGGATGCTGCAAAGGTCTTTAGTGTGAAAAATGGTCACACCTCACTTTTTAAATAAACTGTTGTAAGTTGAGGACTACCTGTTTAAGGAGAGATTTAAAAAAAACAAAAAACAGGGCACACAGACACACCAGGAGGCCAAACAATGAGTGCAAATGGGCTGTTGTAGCCTGATTTTGGCCTGCAGAATGCTGCTGGAGGCGGGGGAGCTGAAAAATGGGGTGCACAGATGCCACAGGAGGCCAGAAAATGGGCAAAAACTACCTGTTTTTCACCTCCAGAAGAGAGAGACAGAGACAGAGACAGAGGTAGAAAGAGAGAGAGAGAGAGAGAAAGGAAAGAAAGAAAGAAAGAAAGAAAGAAAGGGAGAGACAGAAAGAGAGAGAGAGAAGAGAGAGAGACAGATTTCTCAAGCTCCTTGGGGCTGAAAAGAACTGCTGCAAAACTGAGTTTTCTGAACTGGACCACTAGACTCCTAAACAACTGAAAAAATCATCTAGTAAAAAGAAAAGTCAATCAAAAGAGCAATATGTAAACAAAAGGAAGTAAAACATTCCCAGGAGCAAAACAAATTAAAGGTTAATTTGTGTGCATTGTTTAATGGACTGTTAAATTGGCCACGCCCACCCAGTGTCACATGACCACCTAGCCACACCTGCCCAGCCAGTCTGGCCCCCCCAACAGTCTGAGGGACCATGGATTGGCCCCCTGTTTAAAAAGTTTGAGGACTCCTGCTCTAGAAGCTTTGGTGGCGTTTTGAAAGAGTGTTCCTAACTGGCTGAAAATATACACTAGCTGTTTCATTGCACTGGTAATCAGTATTACCTTCTCTGGAAAGCAGCTCTATTTAATAATTTTAAAAAATTTTAATGGACAAATTGGAAGAATTTGTCAATAGTCTTTGTTAAATAGCTCTACTGTGGGTTAATTCCCCGATTTTCAAGTCTTGCTGTATAGGACATATTGAATGGTCTTGAAGGACAGTGAGAAAGATCCGTTACCAAAGCAACAATCAAACAAATATGACTTGTGTTCATTTCAAAAAATAAACTTAAGAAAAAACTTCAGATAGGCCACTCTCTAATCTTTTATTTTCTAATTTTAAATTATTGCTTATTTAATCTCTGTAGTCCCTGTCTTAAACAAGTTTCTGTGATGATAATAATAAAATATTTTGTTAAGGGAATCAGATAGGTTTTCCTATTTCACTATCCAGTATATGATAGTTGCTGGGTGGCATATAAATTTAACCAACTATTATTATTATTGTTATTGTCATAATGAACAATGAATGTTACAGTCCTCCGTGTCCTGATCTCATTGTAGTGGGGCAAACTACAACACTCTGCTTATGAACCTTGGACCAGAAAACTGTGCTACTTTACTCCTCTTTGTATTGTTGGAAGGGAAGATTCTACTACATTCTCTTTGTCCAGCTGTGCTGACTGGAGTTGCTGAAGCTGTGGCTGCTGTAAGCACTAATACGTTTGAATCTTTTGATTACCAAAATTTTATCTTATTTGTTATTTGTTGTCTTGCTTCACAAACATTGAACACTTAATTTTTTCCCTTGTGTTTCACGTGACCTTCTGGGAAAAAAGTTTTTTATATTTCTGAATTAAATATTTAAATTGCGGAATAAATATATGTTGTTTATGCGAATAAGATGAGGCACACTTGGTCATTTAAATTGTTTTATTTTATTTCCCTAAATGGAGAATTAATTTGCAAGGATTTCCTATTAGGATAGTGTAAGTGATTCACAGCTTTTTGCTGCAAAATGATTAATTCATGCCCAAAGGAACTATTGCATCAGAACAATAGGTTGTCTCTTTCTCCCCCCCCCCCCACACACACATCTGTAAATTTTCAGAATGGGACTTTTTAATTATTAAAGTCATTTAAAAAGTAAAAAACCAAAACCCTGCCATAATACTCAGTGTTTTGGTACTCTTCAAATTATCTGAATCAAATCCATAGCCACAATGCAACTTTCCCCCTTTATTCATTCCCTATGTTTCTCAGCAGATAGTAACCCCTTCAGGTAGACAAGATCAGGAAATCAACCCTAAAAGACCTTTTATTGTTATTGGCAACAAAATCTTACAAGTCTGATTATGCTATATACTCTTTTCTCCTTGTACTCCTGCTTCGAAATGTTATTTCATTATTTAAAATGCTTCAGTCCCCTTTGCTCAAGCAACAAATCCTACTTATCTCCATCAAAGGTTTTCTTCCTGATTCTCTACAGAAGTCCTCTAGTTCTCAGAAGCCTATTGTCAAGCCCTTTAGGGAAGAGAAACTTGCTTGTTTTGTTGTTGCTATTATTTTATCATTGGAAAGATTGATAGGATCTTGGGCTTCCATTTTATTTAGTTTGAAATGCAATTAGGAAGTAAACATAGATAGCAATAGCATTTAGACTTCTATACCGCTTCACAGTGCTTTTACAGCCCTCTCTAAACAGTTTACAGAGTCAGCATATTGCCCCCAACAATCTGGGTCCTCAGATGCTTTTTCAATGCATACACAAGCTGCATTTTCAAAAAGATATAGCCAGAAATAAGCTTCTTTGCTTTTATTGGATCACTCTTTTAATCTGACAAATTATTTTTGTCCTCCTAATTTTTTTTCAATATATTTTTTTTCTTAAATTACATGTTACAGAGAAAGAAACATGCTGTGCCACCACAATAAATTAAAATTTCACTTAGTCTTTTGGTAGAACTTTAACTTTTAAATGTATTGTTCTTACAGCACATGATAAATTTAAGTGCTCCTAGAATAAAATACTTACAAAATAATAACAAAGACTTCTTTTGCCAGCATTTTGAATTATGTATCTTAATCATTGTACATTTCTTTCATTTGCACAAATGACTGTTGACTGGAATGGCTTACAAAATAGTATTTAGATACATGAAAATTGCTCAATAGGATTTGCAATTAAATTCTTACTAAAACCTATTCTTTGACCTTAAAATTATGAATATACCCAGAAGGTTTGATAGCAGTCATGTCCAAGTAGCTAAATGACTTGTGTATACAGTACACGCTAAACAAGGATTAAATTATAATCTCAGATTCTATTCATGCGGTGATCAATTGATGTATTGTCTAATGTTGGAGCTGCTGTGAAATTCACATTATCTAACATGGTTTGGTGTTACCTAGATTCCATTGTCTTTTTAATTGATGGGTTTCATTTCATTTTTTCTTCAGATGATCTTTCCATTTCAGTGGCAGTGTCCCTACATCCCCCTCTGTCCTTTGTCTCTGGCAACAGTGCTCAGTGCTCCCGTCCCATTTATAGTTGGAGTTGATTCACGGTATTTTGATCTGTATGAGCCACCACAAGATGTGGTTTGCATTGATTTAGACACAAACATGGTGTACATGTAAGTGTGTTTTTTGAGTTCTTTTTTTTGTTCATATCCTTTGTCTTCATATATATATGTCTTTTGAAGTATTTGATGTAAAATTTGAATGTGTTTATTTTGCTCATGTTATCCAATCTGTGAAATTTAAGACAGCCCAAAGGGCCATCGGTTTGATGCGAGTACAGGTAGTCCTCGGTTAATGACAGCGAGTGGGACTGAAATTTTCATTGCTAAACTATGTTGTAAGGTTGTGTGACCACATTGCTTAGCAACAACATTGCTGGCTATCGTTGTATCATTAAGTGAGGGTCACTGAGTCCCAGGTAGCTTGCCAGCAGGCTGTCAGACAGATAAGTGACTGCTGCCAGGTGGGGAAAATTGTGTGGGTGACTGGTGTGGCATGAACATAGCTGAGCTAGGCAGGACGGATGTTGGTAAGAGGAGGATGTGCGGCTTGCCCGTGAAGCATGGTGCAAGTATGGTTTGCGGGGAGGAGGGGCTGCTTCCAGGCAAGGAAGGGGTGGCCCATGAAACATGGCAGGACTGAGGGGGGCAATGGAAAATGGAAGCAACCTATTGGAATCCAAGAAGACTCCACACCTCTGATTCAGATGACCCTGAAGTCACAGATAAAATCCCAAGTAACCACAACAGCTCTCAGAGAGGGTTTAAGAGCAGTTGACTGCAAAGGAAATTTTTTTTTTCATTCCCCCTGCCCACACCTTCCTGTCAGAACATATCATCCAACCCCCCAACTAATGTCAGCTGTCAATAACTGTCCTTTCATCTCCCATAGCATCCAATACAACTGATGAAGCTTCCAGGATAGGAAGCGAAACATCTTATTTTTCCTCAAAGAAACAGTCCACTTGCCTTTTCAAAAATAAAAACCACTCTTGATAAACTATGACCTGGATGACTGAGAGCAACTTACATAGGCAACTTATTGGAGTGACATGCAATCTTCCCTGCTAGCTTCCTCGTCTATTTCTTTCTGGGAAGCTGGCAGGAACAGTCACAAATGGTTTTCGTGTGACTGCAAGACACTGCAACAGTCATAAGTGTGAGGTGACTGCCAAGCACTCAGATTGTGATCATGGAGGTGGTGGGATGACTGGCAGGAACTTTGAGAACCAGTCATAAGTATTATTCGTTCAGTACCGTTGTAACGGGTGGTCGCTGAATGAGTGGGCATTAAATGAGGACTACCTGTATTTTCTGTGCTCTGAGTTGCCTGGTTCTTTGTGGGTTTTGTGGGGGGGTTTTGTGTGTACTTTTTTCCTCTTCACTTCCCCATCAGTTGTAACTTTTTGTTTCATTCCTAGTATAGTGATGTGCTTCTCAGATAGCTTGGGGAATTTTTCTTCCAACTGGCATTGTAGAGGTGAAAGTGTGTGTCTGTGTCTGTGTGTGTTTTTTTTCTATGTGTGCTTATGGATACTGTGTTTTCCAATAGAAAAACTGATAGACATCAGAAAATGCTGAAAATACATAGGCATAGAAAAGATTAATCTTTGCCATTATGAGTAACATCACATGAAAAGCACCATGCTGTCATCTGAAAGAAGAAAACTTGATAAAAATGTATTGCTTAAGAAGGAAGGATTTTTAGTGGCTTTTTTTTACTTACTGATGTTCTCATAATTCTAACCGGTTCAATAAATGTTAAGTCGTTTGTTGCTCTGCTAAGATGTAAATGAGAGATGGAGAATTGGTCAAGTGATGATGGACTACCCTCCCATCATATCTAACATCTGACTGACTAAACACTTTCTGAAAAGTCATACATTTCCTAGCTTTGATATAAAAATTCAAATGGGATTAATTTTGAGAGAAAAGTGGTAAAATGTAGACTGAGAAAGGATGTCTCAAAGGTGCTTTTTTTTCTTGAGGAAGAAGAAAATATTTCGCTTCTCATCCAAGAAGTTTCATCAGTTCTGACGGCAGTTGCCATCAGAACTGATGAAAGTCCAGTTGCCTTTTGAAGAAAGAAAAGCACCTTTGACACAACTACGGTATGACCTGGATGACTGAGAATCTCCACCGACATTCTGAGAAAGGATGTGTGAATGAAAGTCTACTCACACAAATGACATTTTTCAACTGCCTGCTGCCTCTTTCCAGTCCACTGCATTCTAAATATTGTTCTTGAAAGTAAAAACATTCAAAATAATGTGGAGATGACTTTGTAATTAGTGGAAAGCATGCCACATCTTTAAGTCATCTTTTAATGATCCTTTATATTTTTATAATGTGTGTGAGCTTTCATAGAGCAGTGTGGTAGCCTAGTGCTGAAGATTCTCACCTCCCACAGGAGATTGAGATTCAATCCTAGGTAGTGGCAGATGTTTCTCTCTTAGGGTATAAAGAAAAAAAAATCTGCTGTGAACTCCATGTAGGCATCAGGAAAGGTGTCCGGCCAGTAAACGCTCAGCTCCATCCAGTCGTCCCGCCTCTACCCTGAATTAAGGGATTACAGGATCATAAAAAGGGGAGGGGTATTTGTTTCTGGTATACTTTTGCTCCACATTAGGGATAGCAGGGAAGGAGTATTTGTGACCCAAAACATTTGTTCTGGTCCATCCCAAAGCAAGCACAAAGATTTTGCATTTGAGTGAATCTGCATAAAGTGTTGTGCAAAGATTGGAAGTCTTTATACCCAAACAATTGTTTCCTGTAATATCATTTGTCTGCATCAAGGGAATGTAGATGGAGGGTATGTGTGAGCCTGAAATTGCTCCTTCTTATTGCAGGAATACTCTCTGCAAAATGTGAACAACCCTAACGTTATAGCTATCTCTTTCTAAAAGGGGAATATTTTTCCCTACTTGCTTGTTTTCTTCTCTAGTTTCACATTTCAGTTTGAAGTAATCAAATGACATCAGTAGTATCATGTGACCTACTTTGTAGTATTTTTGGCAACTCTGCCAGGATGAAATCAAAGGTCTTGTCTTATGTTAGAATTTCATTGGAGCAGGTTTCTAAAAACCAATAAAGTTCAAAACACACATTAGGAAAACAATAAGGTTCGCTAGCGAACAACAGCAAAGATTTGCCAGCTTTAGCTTCTGAGCTTAGTTCATATTGTTTATACACCTACTAGAGAATCAATATAAGTCTTGGCCCTATTCGTTGTGGCTAATTTCCTTTCTTTGTGCTGAGTTTTCATACAATAACAGGAGAAAGGGTGGAGGAAAAATTAGGAAAATAACATTGTGAATCTAGAGCAGGAAATTTTGAATTGTTGCAGTCATTTTGGCAAACCTGTTACTTGTACATGCTTACAAGTTAAATAGTAATCAGATCAGTAATATTTTTACTTGCAAATCTTCAAATATTAAGATTTAATAACAGGATTGAGAAAATTACACCATGACAGTTCAGAACTCACTACATATCATGCTGGATGAGACTGGTAAGAATGTAGCTATATCTGAGCTTTGCAAATTTTAGACAAAAAAACTATAATCATTTTGTCTTGTGCTATGTCCTCATGGTGCTCCAAGTCAGCTGCAGACTATGGATTTGTAGTAAAGCAATTCTCCAGTTTGTACCCAGTTGGATTTTAAAAAGGGACTATGGATTTATTTACATTATAAATATGCACAAATGGAAAACGTGTTTCATTTTGAACTTGAAACAACTACACTGTGGCTTAGAAACTCAGTTAAATTATTTAATATGGGTCATAGTTCAGCTGAACCAAAGCATTTTGTTGCTGGAATATCTCCGTTGTTTTGCGTTTTGGATGAAGAAAACATATTGTAAAATCCACAAGAACTATGGAACTGATTTACAGAGTTAACAGAGTCCATAAAATGACACTAAAATTTCATGAAATGTTGCTGTTCTTAGTTGAAATTGTGTTTTTGATAATTGTTCTAAATTTGATATTTAGCAAACAAGACAATTTGCCAGCTCTTGTAATAAATTATAATTAGCATTGCTTCCAAATTCAGTCATTTTTTTTAAAGAAAATCCTCTGAATAAAATATACTTTACACAATAATACATTGCAAGATGGGATCAGCAAATTGTAGAGTGGAATTAAAAGATAATAGGCTATTTAAAGAAGCTAAAATTACAGAGCTGATAGTAAAAGCTATCTTGAGCCTTAGTCTTCCTTGTGAAATAACATACTATTTTTTCCATCTCAGAAAATTGTTAAAAGGAGAAGTAAAGTTCTGTCAATTCAGAAACATGGTTTTATATTGCAGAACTGATTGTGTGGATCAATTCCTACGTTCTTGTTTCATAAAAAGGAGCACATAAAACATAATTTGTTTGTTTACCTTGTCTGGAGTTTGATAAACAAAATTAAAATTACAATATTGTATGAAATAATATATTTTTCAAAGTATATTTATGCAAGAGGTACTTTATGGATAATTAACCAAATCCAGCACAAAAGTGAATTGATATACTGAGATTTGAGTTACATAACTATTTTTAGGAGGAAAAAGTTCGTTTGAATCCATTTCAACTCTTATCAATTAGTAAAACAATATTGGCTTATTCCTAAACTCTTTTATCATTTCTGTAGTAGAGTGACTGATACTGACTTGCCTAAGCAGCTTAATTCATTGGTAAGGATGAATTTTGAACTGGCAATGTTTTGTTTTATGGTGTGTTTTAAACTTCTCTGCTGTTAAACTTTCAAGCCCTGAATTTTTAAAAATGCTGTGAAAAAAATAAAATTTCAGAACCAAATATATTTGAATAATGTTATACTACTTCAAGTTTGTGTACAAGCTGTATGCTTCAATTTTAGAAGTCTTGTGATCTTAACCCTAGTCTCCTTTTAGCATGGTTTTGTACAAAATTTTGATAGCTCAGATTTAAACTAATTATTCTATCGTCTTGAGCAAGGCCATTTCTCATATTTAGATCTTTTTAATTTAATGACCAAGTGAGTTGTAAATTGGCTTCCAATGAGTGTTGAATTTTTAACTCTCCCACTCAACAGGAGCCATGAAGATTGCAGGTTCACTACTCCTGATTTATGTAATAAATTATGCAGAATGATTCAATGTGACTCCCTCCCCCCTTTCTCTTGTTCTCTTTCTCATTCTCATTCTTTCTTTTGTGCTGAAGAACTGAAGCAAAGCTGAATGAGACTTCTATATCTGAATGAAACTGACCTAAGCAATTACAACACAGGATCATAAATGAAAGTCCTGATGTAAACATTATTTTTCACATTTTGTGTCATTCTCTGCAGTTTTCTTTCAGCATACAACTTTTTTTTTTTGCATACAGTGCAAAATAACTTGCACAATATACTGATTCATCTTTGTTCAACCTGAATATTTCAGTTTTAAAATGTTTTATCAAGAGTCAGTGCCTGTGCATGAAAAATTAATATTTGAGCCAGTTTTTTGTACAGGCAGCATTTACTGTATTTTTCGGAGTATAAGATGCACTGGAGTATAAAACCTTAGTTTTTGGGAGTAAAATAGGGAGGGAAGTCTGCCTACCAAGTATTAATCTGACTAGCATCCTTAGTCTGGTCAGCTTCAACACATTATTTATCCCCTGGTTAGGTCTGGAAAAAAGCTTCTTTGGAGGGAGTAGCAATGAAAAAAGCCCACAAAGACTTAGGGCTGGAAAAAAAGCTTCTTCGAAGGGAGTAGCAATGAAAAAAGCCTGCAAAGCCGGGAAGATCGTTAGCAACTCGTTAGGTCTGAGAAAAAACTTCTTTGGTGGGAGTAATAATGAAAAAAGTCTGCAAAAATCGCTTCACTCGCTAGCACCTCACTAGGTCTGAAAAAAAGCTTCGAAAAAACTACATTCGGAGTATAATACACATCCAAATTTTCAGCCTCTTTTGGGGAGTGTGTGTCTTATACTCCGAAAAATACAGTACATTCAACATTGACTATAACTCTAAACACTTTGATAAAAATATACTGTAATGTTGCGTGTTACCAGATATAAGTTCAAGCTTGGAAATATGAGACCAAAATTCATTGTCAAAATAATGCTGCAATCGTATCTCAAGATAAACTTTTATTTAGATATTGTACATTGAAATAACGTACCTAAATAAAAATACTCAAAGAAAAGTTGGTATAGTTTTGGAATGAAATCTAAATTTAGCTGAGAGGACTCTTAATGCTTATCAGAGAAACCCCAAAGTTGATTCAAGTCACTTGGCACTAAAACAATGAAAGGCGTTTTGGGATTTTAGTGGGAGAATGTAAATGCCCGTTCTCATTCTTGTTTCACTATCAGGAAGCAATAAAAGCTGAGTGCTCCTTTTTTTTTAATATATTACTCATTTTGACATATATTCCTTTGTTTCTGCTGTATAGATCAGATGATAAGAAGAGTATGAACTGGAAGCTGCTCCCTAAGAAGCCTTGCAAAAGCCTTCTTGGCACATTAAGGAAATTGCAACCACAACTTGCCTTAGGTAAAACAAATAAGAGGTTAAAAGGAACTAATCTTTGGAAAAGAAGAAAATTCAGCTGAACTGTTTGTTTCCTCACATACTGTTTCGATAAACAGACACAGAGATATGCAATTTAAAATGTTTACATCTATAGACTCTTTTTTTTAGGAGGGGGGGAATTATTCCAAGATATTTAAAACAATTCAAACACCAGTAAAACCCCATTTTTACAGTTTTCTATAGAAATTCTAGGAAGGGTATGAATTTTATTCCGGTTAACTAAGTAACCTGCCAATTTAATAACCTGCCAATTTAATAAACTAATGGTTGCAGCAACCTGTGATCATCTTTTGCGACTTTCCCTGCCACCTTCCCACAAGCAAAGTCAATGGAGAAGCCAGGCAGTATGAAATAATAATTTTGGCTCAGTCCCATCCAGTTTTATATCTTTGTAAAATTATTTGTTAAATATATCTGATAAAGATTTCAATTTTTCTTTTGTTTTTGTTTTTTCCATTTATGTTTTTCTTCTCTTTTTCCCCTGTGTTAATGCAAAATACAAATTTAGTAAATATAAAAAACTTAATTTTTAAAGCACGGTGACAAGATTTAATATGAATAACCATGTTGTTTTACCAAGCACCATTATTTCTACAGATCACAGGTAGAATATAATAAATTGTATACCACAGACTTTATGAAGTTGAAATTCCTAGTACAGTAGTAGAAATTATCAGATTTCAAAGCATACTTTTGAGAGTGCAGAAATAGTAATAGCAATAGCACTTAGACTTATATACCACCCCATAGCGCTTTACAGCATTCTCTGGGCGGTTTACAATATCAGCATATTCAGCAGTGAGTATTGAACTCTAGGGTATATGCAGAGTTAGCCAGCAATACTGCATTCTAAACACTGTATCACCTGTTGGGCTCCTGCAAGTTCATTCTTTTCAAACCTTTATTCTATATTGTCTCTTTGGTGGTGGGTGTTTGTTTGACTAAGTTCATTTAATTAAGTATTTAAGTCTCCTTAATTCTGTATGCCTTATTCCACACTCTAATCCAGTTCACAGAAAGACCCAAGAAGGCTCTGCCGTTGAGATGAAACCAATAGAGGCAGATTTCTCCTGGCAGAAAAAGATGACGCAATTCGAAATGGAGATTCAGGAAGCCTTCCTGCGTTTTATGGCCTATATTTTAAAAGGGTATCGCATTTTTCTTAAGCCAATCACACAAGCACCTTCCAATAAAACTACTGCTGTGGATTCCCTGTTTGACCTTCAAGGTAAGATTGGGAGATCAGTGGGAATAAATGGTAGTTTTTAAATAAAATACCAATCAAACTCCAAATTTAACAAATACTAGTCTTCTCAACTTACCAGTTTCTTCTTTGTATGCAATAGAATGAAGACTAGAATAAAATAGAGCATGAGCTTTGCTGGCATTCAGGGCAGGCAGTGCAACAAAGAACGCACACTTCCTTAGTGCCATTAGATGATTTTGTTTGGTAGAGTGAATCCAAAATATGTCCACAGTCCAATTTTGTGTGATGGATAGACACAACTGGAGAATTGGGGGACGGATGATCTGCGAACACTGGCAGATAATTCCCTTTCTGTCATCTGTTCTCTCTTGTTAAATTGAGCATAAAATGTTAGAGCTATAGGATTGCCTTTGCTTGTCTAAAATGCTAAATTACGTATTATAGAAGGTGGGATTAAATGTGCTCTTTAAAGAGTCACATGAAGTGATTCCGTCAGCTGGAGTTCAGAAGAAGAATACACCATCTCCCAATTCTGTAAAGAGCTTTAAGAGCTCCAAATTTTCATGATCCAAGTAGATCAAATTCCAAAACTATCAATAACAGGACACAGATACTAAAGAGATGTTGTGTTTGAAAACTCTGAAGAGGAACTTTTAAAAAAACCACTACTGTCATCTGGCTATCATGTTTATGTTGTTTAAGATACCAATTCTTGGTGTTGTATCGTAAGAGCAGGATATATGTTGAAAGCAATTTGTGTGGGGTCTTGTCGATAAATAGGTGTGTACCCAGACTGTCCATATTGTGGAAATACTGCTCAGTGTTATAGGAGATGAATAAACAGAAAAATGAGATAATTGTAATGTATAGCTATTTTCTTTTCTTCCTTTATATATTAGGATTTTTAAAAAGTAGAGACCGTGCCTACACAAAATTCTACACAGCTTTAACAAAGACCCAGATTTTTAGCCGCTTCATTGAAGAATGCAGTTTTGTGAGTGACAAAGATACAGGATTGGCATTTTTTGATGACTGTGTAGAAAAGGTAAATATATTTATTCGGTAAATATATCATTTCGCTTTAAATTTGGTGCATGACAGTTTGGGGGGAACAACATTTTAACTCTAAGCGCCATACGATTGATGTTTTATGTTAACTGCCTGTTGTGTTTAATCCTGGAAATGTTCTCATGTTATTCACATTAGATTTGTTCAGGCAAGATTCCATTAGGCAAGATAATTTAAAAGTTTACACTATACATAATAGCAAAACATTGTGCTTATTTACAAAAATTAAGCATTTATTTCTAATATTTATTTTAGCTTTTTCCTGAGAAAGGATCAGAAAAAGGAGATAAGGTATTTATTTACTTCTCATGGGACAAGAATTTGCCTATAATTAAGCATGTGTGGTAATAAAATGGAAATGGAAGATGTGATTGATCAAGTAGTTGTCTGGGAATCTTAATATATCATTTTTTCTAGATCTGCTACTTGAAAATTGAATGGCTGCTATATTAGTGTTTTGTGGATCTTCTAGCAGTGCTAGTGGCAGACAGCTGCAAGATGTGTACATAGTCATAGCTTCTTCTACCTTTTCTTCTACATCCCACTCTGTGCTTACAGTTGCATCCTTAAGGCTTTGAAATAGCATTGTGATATTAAAGTGTGATGTATTTGCAGGTTGATGTAGATTCTGCAGAGGATATCCGGTTAATTGAATTTGATGAGTCTCAGAAGAGTGAACACACAGTATTTATAATGCCACCAGAGCCACCTCCAGACGATGGACAGGAAAGATTACCAAAGTATAGGTAATCTCTTAATGGCATTTAGATAAACTTCTCTTTATTTCCATCCAGCCTTTCCTAATTTAGTGTTCTCCAGATGGATTCGGGAAGTAGGTAGGAATCTTAGAAAATGTGGTTCCTCTCACATTACTGATACTTTGACTTTTAATTTCTTCTAAATATTGAAATTTAGAGAATACGTTTTTACCCAACATGCTTAGCAGGGGTAAGCAAAACACATGGAATTTGGACTATTTAAAATTTGAAATGCTCTGTTTCCACTGAGAATCTGCTTTTGATTAATATTTTGGAAGAAACACCTCTGTTTTGAATTGAAAACTCTTCTTTAAACTCAAAACACTGAAAAAAGATTTTCCTCTTAAATTGGAGTGGTTCAAATTTAGTGCAAATTTGAAACATTTTATAGACCATATTCTGCTATTTTTAATAACTTCCTTAACAATGCACTCTAGCATGGAAGTTACTCATAGTTACTGTTTCTTAGTTACTTGTTCCAAACAATAAATAATTAAATTGTGAGTCCTTTGGGTATCAGAATGATTTCAGAAATTATTTTGATACGTGGAAAGTATTGATTCCTTCAAATTATTTCATAAGAAAAATAGTTCCATGTGACAATATTGTACAGCTGAATCTTTTAAAGTAATGCATCAAATTGCTTAAAGCTATTTCCTAGTATGATCCATTTTTGTTCTTTTCATCTTGGAATAAACTTCCTCTCCTTTCAGAATCATTTCAATTTGTTTGTGTGCTGTTGTCTAGAATGGGTGGACCTTAAATTCATTTTATGGTCCTATTATGGATGGAAGACAATATTATACAATTTTACTTTTTTCCCCCAGCTACAAGACCTTCCCTAAATTAGAGCTTAAGCTCTTTGACCGGCCACAAGATCTCAAACTTTCCTTCAAGAGACACCCAGCTAAAAGCAACATTTCAAATAGCCCAGCGCTTATGGCAAAGAGGACCAAGCAGGTTATTATTATTTTTAAGATACATTCAGAGTTGAAATACATTTTTTGGGGTGGGATGGGGATGATATAACAAGCAGAAGCGCACATTCTTTTTTTCCACATTTCATGCTGTTAAAAAGCATGTTATCTGACACTCCTTAAATTCCTTTTAAGATGTGTCTATTTTTACTCTTTTGTTTTTGCAGGAGATAAAAGCAGCCCATAAACTCGCCAAGAGATGCTACGTAAACTCCCCACAGTGGGCCAAATTTCTTTTCAGTCATTGTTACAGTTTATGGTTTATTTGTCTCCCAGCCTACGTTAGACTTTCACATCCCAAACTCAGAGCCTTGCAGCAAGCCTATGAAGTTCTTATTAAAATGAAAAAAACAGATGTGGAACCACTAGATGAAGTAAGTCAATGCTACAAAGGTGCTATAAAAAGATGCAGATTTATCTTTTGTCTTGGAATAATATTTATGATATTTGCTGCCTTCTAGTCCAGGGCAGATTGTATAATCAGGTGCTTTGCAAACACCCTTTAATCTGAAGTGCAAAAGCATGAAGCATCTTTTTGAAAACTCAGAAACGCTGTTACCTGTCTCCCAAAATTGGTCTTTATGTGCGTGCACATGCACGGTAGTTGACAAAATGAAGACTAATCATGCTAATTGACTAATTCATGCTAATCCTTCATCTGATTGCTTGAACATTCACACTGGGATCAAGAGAGGTTCTTGAACAAAACAAAAAAATCTCTACTGGCTTACTGTTTTTCACAAAACGACAAGTGTTCTGCAACTTTGGATTTCCAGTAATATACGGTACTTTTCATTCCAATCAGTTCTAAATAAAATAGCTTGATATAGTTTGTAAAACAGGCAAACTACAGCTCATTTTAATGTTGTAAGAAAATTTTCTTAACCACCTGCAACTGATACCAGATGACCCATCATTCTGTGCATTCCCAGAATTACTGGTAGAATTAAGTCTTTTTATTTGTAACATAAATACCTATTATTATTTTTTCTTGCCCAGATCTGAAAGTAGAGAACAATTTTCTAATCCCTCTCTATTCTTTTTTTTTCTTTCATTGGGAGATATTTATAGCATACTGTAGATACTGTAGATGTCCCCAGTAAGAGAATAAAATCTGCTTCATTATACGGTTAATATCCAACTCTCCTGTAATTTCTGGTTGTGATTATTATAAAGTAAGAAATGTTATAATTACTTGAGATCACATCAGTTTACATTCAAATGCTCATTGTGTATGAAATTTTACCATGCGTTTCATCTGTTGAAAATACAGACTAGTAGGTAAAAACCTAACATTTTGGAAAAGACGCTTTACTATTTATAAAATCTATACTCTTTTCAATATTTATCAGGTGTGTTTTAGAGTTTTAATGCTGCTCTGTGGACTTTGGGGCCATCCTGTTCTGGCTGTGCGGATTCTCTTTGAGATGAAAAATTCTGGCATAGAACCAAATGCAATTACGTATGGCTACTACAATAAGGTAAGCAAAGAATTAGTAAATACTATATAAAGAAGATTTATCTATAACTTCCTTCCTGATCACTGTTGCATAACAGAGATATATTTTTATCTGACTGAGATTACAGGGCATGGATTATACGGATGTCAAGTACTGGATGTTGACTGTTGGGAAATATTTTTCTTAGTAATTTCACTCTTCCAGGCAGTTTTGGAGAATCCGTGGCCTAGCAGTAATCGTAGTGGTATATTTCTTTGGACAAAATTGCGAAATGTGGTACACAGTATGGCACAATTAAGGCAATGTCTCAAAAAGTCTACAGAAACTTCACAGGTTGCTTCAGTACCAGGTAATGTCACAATCCTTAACTGTCATAAACAAAATATAAATCCTGCTGCTTCAGATTAGTCATAAACTCTTATTATGCTGTGATGTGATCGCCTGTCAGGGAACAGGCACAATTCAAGTATAAGTGCAGAGTATCAAACGGGGCACTGCAATGCATGTGGGGTTATGTGCTGTTTCCATTACGTCTTAAATAGCTGTACTGTGAAGCAGGAGCTTTAAGATATCAGTGAAAGGAAGGGGATGTGAGGATTTGGGCTTTGGATTCCCAGCAGGGGTGAAATCTAAAACTTTTCCCTACCGGTTCTGTGGGTGTGGCTTATTTTGTGGGCGTGGCTTGTAGGTCAGGTGACTGGGTGGGCATGCTTT
>JANHFT010003604.1:145564-160059 GCA_032467955.1 Pseudoxenodon macrops | reverse complement strand
GGTTCTATGACATCACCAGCTGCTTGCAACCTACTCTATAGAACCGGGCCGAACCGGTAGGATTTCACCCCTGATTCCCAGAAATAGCCTGCAATAAGCACATTGATTTGGGTGGATTGATCTTCATTTGCCGAAAAAGGTCAATCCTTCAGTGATGTTATAGATTACCATACTGCTGCTTTTTGTTTTTTTTAACTAATATATTATTCTTCCTGTCCTCAGCTTCACGGAAGATCCCAGGTGGAAGTGATGGGGACACGGTGAGCCATGGTAGTGTGGATAGTTCTAATGATGCTAACAGTGGGGAACACACACTCTTCGTCAGAGACTTAGTCAGGCTTGATTCCATTGATAATCACTCTAGCACAGGTATTAGATCTGTTGGGGTTCACTAACTATGCAATGTCTTTCTAATATGCTGCTGGCATTAATATTGTTTCTATTACAAAGATTGCGTGTTATAGAAAGAGGAAAAGATAAATGTTTTCTGCTCCCTGCCAATCCCACGAATAGCAGAATCCGAACTGTGGTCCAGATTGCTTCACCAGGAAGCAAATTGCACGTATAGATCACAAGTTGGATGTTCAAGCTTAGCTTGTGCAACTGTTGTAGGTAGTTTTTTCCCCCCTCTGTTTTTCTCTCTCTCGTTTAAGAGAAAAATAGCTAATCAGCAGGAAGAGGAAGAGGCAAGTGGAAAATGATAGTATTTGTTCAACGTAAAGAATTGTGGTTTTATACCAATTTAAAATTTTATGTTTATTCAGCCTGCATCTTTTTTGGCCTTTCAGCACAGGTGAATTATATGTGAGGACATGCAGTGAACCGAATCCTGATAGAATTATGTGATCCCAGGAAAATGTATGTTTGAGTGAAGGAAGCACTGATAGAGTGTTGCAACTGGCACTCTTTATTTCTAATATATATCTTCCTGGGGATTGTGCTGTATCCCAAATACATTTATTTGAACTTGGGTAAAGTTTTTATTAGGGCAAAGGAGTACACTGGGATCACTTTATGCTAAACATGGAATACCGTGTTTCAGAAAATTTCACATTAACTTGCATTAAGTGGGGAGCATTCTATATTTAGTCCACATTTGGTGATTAAAGATAAGTTTGTAAAGGATTTTTTTAAGTGCAGATAGCTGAATTTTTCTGAAGAGTTTCCTGACTTTCACTTAGCTGCACGTTACATATTTTAAATGAAACGAAGATAATCATATTTTTAAAATCCTGCTCTTAGATGTAAATCTAAATATTGTCCCATTCCTCAATTTTCTCTACTAAACTTTCTGACTTCCTTCTTTTTAAAACAATTTTAGTCTGTCTCTGTTTTGCGTAGATGGCTTCTTGTATTTGTCTAGTAGTAGATAACTAAATATTCCTTCTCTCTGATCCTTGTTGCTCTGCTTCTTGCTCTGTGCTGTCTCTTGGTGCTGCATTTGTCCTTGGCTGTCATGGTGTGGGGTGCAGACTTGTGTGGTGCGAATCCTTGGAGGCAGATGTGCATTAATTCTGCTGTTGAATGTTAAACCCTGCAGGTAATTTTCCCATGAATTAATGTAAATCAATATAAAAAACAGTGGCTGACTTTTCAACCTGCTATTTTAAATAATAGCAAGTTACTTTGGAAACACCCACCCACACATAGCATATAGCTCAGATTTCATTAATTGATGGAATTTTTCTCCTTCCATTTATTATTCCATGTTTCTTCAGTCTGGGATTTGACTCTTGTTCAAGTTGCAAGCCTTTTTATCCCTGGCCATGTAACTAGAGGAGTGTGGAGACAGTGTGTCCTAAATGGTGACATTTAGGACAGCATTTTTTTTTTCAAACTTAGCAACTTTGCATGTTGGCTGGAGAATTCTGAGAATTGAAGTTCCACACCTTAAAGTTACCACGTTTGAAAAACATTAATTTAAAATCAGTGTTTTTCAAACTGATTATATAAGAATTTCAGCCTCAAGTCCCAGCATTTGTTTTTTTTTAACCCCTGAATATGTTGGAATTATTGATGAATTATGGGAGTTATAGTCACACTTAATCTAGAGGCCACTTGGTTGGGAAAGGATGTATTAGAATTAAGAAAAGCACCGCCCTTGAGGTTATGAAGGTCGCACTAGCAGAGCTAAATTCTGTAGCCAAGGAGAGCAGGGCTTATACCAGATTAGTTGAGCTCAGACAAGATTAATACAGGGGGAACATGAATATAGATATGCATATAAACAACTAAACAACAGCAGTGACATAATTTTACCTCAGAAGGAAGAGGGGCCAAGAAATTAATAAGGTCCTTGATATGTGCCATTTGAAGGGCTGATTTATAAGGAGTTTTAAAACTCTTTTTGCTTTGGCACCTGGGTACCTATAGCACCACATGCCGCAACCAGGGTGAGCGTGGCTTATTCGGTCATATAGGGAGAAACTGCTGTTAGTGCCCCACTTAGAGGAGATAAAGGGATCTGAGGCTTCGCATTAGTAGTGCTGGTTCTGTAGAAGGGCCTCCCTGTGGAAATGAGGCTGGTGTCCTCCTTGAACTGTTCTAGAGCACCCTAATTATATTGGGCCATTTCTGCTTTATTTTGTTTTATTCATGAGTTACTGTTACTATTGCACTGTTTTGATTTTATGCTGATTTTATGTCTACCACAGAGGTTTTTAAAACTTTAAAAAATATATATATCTGGTCAACCCTGAGAGTCATTTGATTGTAATTGATGAAAGAAACGGAAACGAACATGATTCTTATTTCTCTGTTGTGGGTTACCCGTATCACTGTCTGTTAATGTTCACCTATAAATAATACACTCTGCACGTTAGATCTCAAACATGCCTTTCACTGCACCTTCTGCTGCTGTTCTTTCTTCACTGAATTTCAGATACACTTTGTTAATAATTTTGGTTTAAAATAAAACTTTGCAACAGACGTTTCTCCTGATTAAAATATTATGTACTGGGGGCAGAGAAAGAAAAGCAAATGGACAAGTCTTGTTTCTCACCCCCCCTCCTCAACAGGAGGCCAGTCAGATCAAGGCTACGGTTCCAAAGATGAACTTATAAAGGATGATGGAGACCACCTTCATTCAACAGATGTGCTGAAAGAAAAAGATCTTGCTGCAAACGTTGAAGACGTCATTGGAGGTGCGTTAGATGGATGGGAGAATTTTTCTTTTAAAATAGGCTTTCTAAATTGGACCTACTAAATAAGCACAGGTAGTTCTCAACTTACATTCATTTAATTCGATGTTACAACTTCACTGAAAAAAATGACTTATGATTGTTTTTCACACTTATGAACATTGCAGCATGCTCATGGTCACGTGATCAGAATCCGCCCGCTTGTCAACTGGCTCATATCTATGATAGTTGCAGTGTCCCTGTGGGTCATGTGATCAACTTTTGTGACCTTCTGAAAAGCAAAGTCAATGGAGATTCACTTAACAACTGTGTTACTAATTTAACAGCTGCCATCATTCACTTAACAATTGTGTCAAGAAGGATCATAAAATGGAGCAAAACTCACTGAACATCTGTCTTGCTTAGTAACAGAAATGTTGGGCTCAATTGTGGTCGTAAGTCAAGGACTACCTGTATGAATCAACAAGTATAATGTACTGTAGCTGTAAAAAAGGGCAGCTGCAATTATAGGTTGTATCCACAATATAGTTTCTAAATCTTGGGGAGAAATATTTCCATTTCCAGTGTTCTGTTTAGTTCTGGTGTTATATTTTAAGGAAAAGATTCAGATTTAGAGCAACCAAGATGATTGAGGTTAATCTTTATTGGATGTGTTTAAAGTAGAGGCTGGACAGCCAGCCATCTATGTGGATGGCTTGGATTTGAATTTGAATTTCCTGCACTAAGCAGAAATTGGCCTTGATAGCTTTCAATGGCACTTTCCAACTTAGTGTTTCCATGATTTTAAGTTTAATTGGGATCTAGCGACAGAATTTACATTCTGGAATGTCACTTTTAAAGAGGATTATCTTGATTGATTGTGCTTGTACATCACTCAAAAGAAGGATTGGCTGGGTGGTGTGCAGTGAATTGAAAGACGTTAAATATGTATAAAGAAAAAGGAAAGCAGTATAAGAACAATAAAAAACACAATAAGTATGATAAAAATCAAGCAGAATTAATTTGGCAATAAATTTAGCATAAACTACAGCAAATTTTCCAGTTCTGAAATAAAAACATGCTTCTTAAATGGCTTAGAAAATAAAAAGAATCTTCAAAGTGATACTAAGCAGAACACAAGGTCAGGTGAACATTTTTTAAGAAATATATTCCATAGACAGAGACTACAACTGAAAATAACTGGGGAAAAAGATTCCAAAATACAGATAAAATCTGTTTTTTAAAGTACTTTTGGGGATAATCTACCAACCCTACCATTTAAGAAATTCTAACGCTACTACGGTACAATTTTCCCCCTGTTCAAGATTTTGTTCTCCATTTGAAATACCGTATTTTTCGGAGTATAAGACGCACCTTTTACCCCCCAACAGAGGGTGGAAATGTTGGTGCGTCTTATACACTAAATACAGCCCCGCCCCTGCATCCCGTTTTTGCCTTTCCCCAGCCCTCAGAAGCAGTCTGCAGGCCTCCCAAACCCTCTGCACACCCTGTTTTTCGCAAAAAAACAGTGCACAGAGGGTTTGGGAGGCCTGCAGAGTGCTCCTGGGCCGGGCAGGACAAAAACAATGTTTTTTTCTTACTTACCTCTTTGAAATCCTGGTGCGTCTTATACACCAGTGTGTCTTGTAGTTCAAAAAATAAGGTACTTTGTTATAACATGGATGGCCATTTTATTGATTAGAGGGATAAAGCTGCACATAAAAATAAATGTACTGTAAAAGGATTTTTCTTGGTTGCACTTTTTGGAACATGACTTAGACCCTTCCCAGATTTACTGGAAAATGCATGCTGACTGTTCTGGGAAATGTTAGGTACTTGCTATTATATATGGTATTTACTTTCATTAGTATGGAAGTCAACTCTATCCCTCTCTTCTGTAGATTTTTCTGGAACCAATGAATCTGCAGAAAAACAGCACTCTAATATAGAATCTCAAACCCCTGTGGAAGTGCCTTTGCATTCCTCAAGCAGTATTGTGAAGATTCCTTCTGGTATGTTTGTTCATCCTGGCAGGAGAAGCAGCAGTGGTAAGCTAATCAGTATATTTGGCTTATTAGAAATAAAATTAAAAAGCATTGATGCTGTGCTTGACTTGTCCAAGAGAATGAATTTATTATGTGAAAAACATTCAGTAATAATTAACAGCCACCTTGCTTGGAGATTCCTACAACAGTGGTTCTCAACCTGTGGTCCGTGGGCCCCTGGGGGGACGACGACGACTGTGATGCAGTCACAGGGGGTTGGCGGCTTGAAGCAATGTTATGATTTAAATCTTGAGTTATGTCTTGGTAGTCTGTGGCCACAAAAGGAATTTAAAGGGGGTAAGTGGTGAAGAAAAGTTTGAGAACCACTGTCCTACATAGTACAGTAATATTTCCATGATTTTTATGCTCTCGATTAGAATCCAAATAATGGAAAATACCCAATCTAAGGACTGGTATTCATTTAATAGATGATGATGATGATTTTTCTCTAACTACCGTAAATGTAATCTCACTCCTTATATAACAGCAGCATCTGGTTAATTAGGTTTAGGCTGTGAAGCTAATAAAAATCAGCCATGGTTTGGGAGATTTGTAGATTAATTTGTAAGGTTGAAAAACGTTTTGGAAGAAGGGAATGGCAAACTATATCCATACTATTTCCAAGGAGTGACCACAAAATTACCAAGATAGGAGATGAACTCAATAATTAATATTTAGAAACATTTGCTGGTTGGCTTCATAATTCATGGCCATCTTTTTTGCTGACTCCATGAAACCAAGATTTATTAAAAAATAATCCTTTTTTTTTTAAATCAAAAATGATCATTGTCTGTTTCATAAGGACAAGACATGTTTGGCGTTTGCCTGTAATCATTAAATGTTGAGTTATATCGTTCTTTTGTGTAACAAAGTTATGTGTAGCATCTATGTGCATGTGCATGTTCTCCCCAGGGTGTGTGATTAAGTATTGGTTGTGTACCTGTAAGAGTCTAATTAGAGAAGAGGCATGTTTTGTTTCTCCGTGTGTGTGTGTGTGTGTGTGATCAGATCCTCCATCACGTGTTCACATATTGTATATACACAGAGAAACAAAACGTGCCTTTTCTCTGATTAGATCATACCCATGTTTCCCAGAAAATAACACCAGGTCTTATATTAATTTTTGTTCCAAAGAAAGCATTGGGGCTTATTTTCCAGTTAGGTCTTATTTTCGGAGAAATATGTTACTAAATGTACCCATCTGGCTGATGATCTTCACTGGGGCTTATTTTTGGCGTAGGGTTTACATTATGAGCATCCTGAAAAATCATGCTATGGCTTATTTTCCGGTTGTTAGAGCAGAGCCCTTTTACTATTTCTGTGATTCTGCTTTTGTTCTGCTTTTGACATATCTATCTGTGTGTACATTTCTGAGTATGTATGCCCTGGGAAGCACAGAGTAGGCTGCATAACTTTCATTTTGGGTCGTATGACAAAGAGGCCTTGGTAGTATTCCAAACCATTACTCAGTTGCCTCTCCCTGAAGAATAGAGATACATTGCGGGATTTTTTCCTGGTATGTTTTTCTCTGTAACCTCTAGCCACATTCTGTTGTCTGGGTTTGGTTGTTCGGTTGTCAGCTTCTCCTATCTTACCAAATTTCCTTTCATTCTGTTCAGTTTTCAGAGAGTTATCCTGCCAGTGGGTAGACAGGCAGAGTCTTGTCCTCTTTTCCACATATTTTGCTACCATTCTTTTAGAAAACGTAACAAAGAAAAGCATGACCCGTTGACTGAAAACCCAGCAGATTTTTTTTATGCCAGGGAGTAAGGATTTACTGTTGTGAATCTTTTTTTAATGTGCCCTCATGGCAGAACTTTGGATATACAACAGCAATTATATAATTGTGGTAATTGAGAGAATGATTCTTTGTATTCCAAAAATTGCTACTTTAAAATGTATAAGGGACACAGAAAATATACAGCTATAGAATCCCCACCCATTTAAAAGACAGTACAGATTCTGTGTCAGTGATACATTATTTCAAAATACTATTAAATATTTCTGTCAGAGCTACTTAACATGTTATATTAGATTTGTTTTGACAATCTTGGTTTCAGATGGCCATTTATTTTAAAGAAAAGTTTTTGTCCAGTCTCAAGCAGGACTCCATGCAACTGTTTTTCCTTCCAAATTAACCATTTTGTTTTGATACCATTCTACCTCCACAACACCTTCTGGTGTTCAAAAACAAACAGAAAAAAACACTTCCAAAACAACCACAAAAGTAGAGTCCCATAAAACCAAAAAATAACACAGAGTTAATTTTAATGATCTGTTACCCTGCAAATTCCTAAAAGAAGCAAATTTTCAATAGTCACTTAAAATGAGTTAGTCTCAGGCACCAAAATTCTTTCAGTGTGAAAGGCTCTAAACTGGCCAATTTAAACATGTACTGTATTTTAAAACTTGTAATAAATACAACTAAAGATGTAGCACAGCATTTCTATATGGTGATTTTGGTTTCCAAGGCATCCCTTTCTCATGTTTTCTCTAATGTGTGTGTGTGTGTGTGTGTAAATTGTGCTTTATATGAGCTATTATTTTAACACTTACCTGTATATTTTTGTTTAAGGAACTGCATGTAATCCACTGTTCACCGTTCAGGATCCCATTGAAGATTTAGTGTTTGATTGTAACACTTCTCCCAAAAGAGCAAATGAAAAAGGGAAGAAAAGGCAAAAACATTTTTCTGAAAGGAGTTGCAGTTTCAGTACTGAAAGTAGAGCAGACATGCTGCTGAAGAAAAACAGCTTAGACTCTAACTCCAGTGATGTTGCAATAATGATGGGAGCAGATGCAAAGATCCTCACCGCTGCTCTATCGGGGGCCAAAACCTCTCCACCCCACATGAGTAAATCCCATACTTTTGATGACTCCAGTGGCATACAGTTCTTCTGTGGGTCAGAAAGCGCCAGAACTCATGCAGAAGAAAATACGTGGGAAATAGAGGCTAGGTCTTCACCTGTTGTGGAAGAACCCGACGATCAATTGAAAAATGGACTTAGTGACAGCACAGCCGAATCGGAGTGCAGTAGCCCCAGACCTCCTGATACCCTTCAGTCTAAAACTGAGCAAGAAGAACCCAAAGAGACAACAAACAAAAGGAATAGTTTTTATGGCGTAACCAAACCAATTGAAAGGGAAGATGTTCAAATGGGTTTGGATCCTTTATCTTTGCTGGCCACGGAAACAAAAGCCACCATACCTGCCGAGCCGGAAGAAAAGGTCATGTCACCGGTTGTAGCACGCAATCTGGCTGAGGAAATTGAAAGCTACATGAATTTGAAAAGTCCCTTGGGTAGCAAATCTTCCAGTATGGAATTACACAGGAAAGAGAGCAATCGGGAAGAGGATTCCCCTAGTTCACCGGGGCCCAGTTTAGAGAGAAGATCAAGCTTGGATTCCATTCCCCCACCCCTCCCCCCACCACCACAGACTCAAAATGTTAATCATAAAAGTCCATCTGTCTCCAGGTCCAAAACCTTTACTGGAAGACCAAAGCAACTGGCTCTTTCGCGCACCCAAAAAGAACGGTCGATATCTTTAACAGGGCTGGGTCGTTCTTCTCCTCAGGCTTCGTTGGGTGCAGTTGTCACCTCTCTGTCGGGGCTGAAGCTTGACCACTTATTATCTGGAGCTAAAATAGAGGTCTTGAAATCTGGCATGAAACAAGCAGCCAATGTCGCCAGCAAGATGTGGGGAGCAGTGTCATCAGCATACAGTTATTCAGATGAGGAGGTAAATGATGTGCATTTTTCCCCTCTTTGTTTTTAGCCCACCTATGTAAGCGATTAGATAGATCAGTTGTATCAAGTAATCTTCACACCATAGATTTTATCTTAATAGGTCAGAGATCACTGAGGTCTTACTTAACATTAATAAATGTTACTCCTATGAATTATTTCCCTTTTGCTCTGACACTATTTTAGAAAGTGCCACAAATTTTTGGATTGCAAAAAGGAGGGAGAATTCATTCCAGAAAAATAGTGTTAATCAGATTAATATAGTTGAATTTCACCCATGTTGTCCATAACATTGTTAACACAGAACACAAATTGGTTATACTCTTCTTACCTGAAGCATGCATTTTGATTTCCCATTGTAATCTGTGTTTTCTTAATGCAGATAGTAGGCAATTTGTAGGCTGCATCCGTCCCATTGAGGCTTTCATTGCCTTCGAATTTTCTCTTCATTTGCCTGCAACTTCCTAGGTTAATTTTATTTTGAAACTGGGAGGAATTTGAAAAGCAGGGTTTCCCTTTAAATTCCATCCCATGTGTTATGGCAGGGGCAAAATGATAACCGTATTTGCAATAGCATTCACTAAACCTTTACTTTTGAACAATAAAATGACTAAAATTCATATAATCTGAGGTCCTGTGGATTTTTTAAAATTATTACCAAAAAGGAAAACCACTATGAATTTAAGATGATACTGTCTGCAAAAAAAGGAAGACTAGTTAGAAATATCTATTTGAAGTACTTCATTGTCTTTTACCATATTTGTAGCACTTAAAGATAATAATATTCCTGCAAAGTATTTGCATCGTGATTGTTACTAATATCATTGTTCTTTGTTTTTTTAAAATCTCCAATACACTCTGAAATCACCCAATCCCAGTGGCCTAAAAAGCATTAGAGACTATTCTGTTCCTTACCTCCCAAAGATATGTTTATTGGTTTCTTCTCTCAGGCTTTAATTTCCCTCTGAATCCATTTCAGAAATTTCTTCAACCAGTTATTCTTTGTCTGTTGAGAGATTCATTGCAAACACATTAAACAAGAAGGCAAATCACACACGCTTCTGAAATGTCAGGGCCTTGGCCCTTGCATTTTCAATAATAATAACTAAATAGTGAACATTTTACATTCGTGTAAGATTCTGAATTTATCTTTTACCTTTTAATTGAAGGAGGAAAACAGTCATCCCGATTTTACCTTTCCTGCTAGCTTTGAAGATCATATATTAGGCGTCTGCCAGTCGCCAAAAATAGGAATCCCAGGACTGGCTACCAGTGAACTTGCGCAGAGCACCACAAGTCTTGGAAGCAGCAACAGCAGTGGAGACTTAGGGAAACCACACTATCCTACAGGTACCATAAACTTTTGAATTGCTCATCAAGTCTATCCTTCTCCATGCAGAAATCCAGATTAGTACATCCCCAGCAGATGGCTGGCTGTGTTTTTCTCCTTATAAGTAGAATGGTTTCTCTAACATTTAAAAAAATGTTGCCTGGAAATACCCAAAATTTCTTCTATTAACTGTTTATGACATTCTGCATTTGGGAAACATGGTCTGGGAGAAAAATATATTGTAAGAAGCTTACTTGCTACTTAGTAAATAGAATTTTTCCTTTTCTTTGTCCCCAAACAACTAACTGCATACAAATTGTTCTTTCATCCTGTCCATTTTGAAAATTAAAGTTCTACTAAACAGAGCTAATCACTATAGATTGCCAGTCAATATTAGGGTTACTTTTTCATTCAGTGGATTCTCAATTTGAAAAAGTAGCATGTGTTACTTAGTAGACATTCATATAGCATTTTTCCTTCTGCATTCTGGCTTGTTGATGAGTGAAAAGTATAGCACAGAGATATGAAATTAAATGGGCAAAAATGTGTCCAATTGAAGTGGCATCAATACTTTAAAGAAATTCAGTTTCATGTGATGGAAAATAATTATGCATCCATATCACTGGAAGAATATAGCATTTTCTCTCCCCAACAATTCTTTAGGTTTGATTTCTAAAAAGCAACCTCTCAGAATTGTATGGGAATGTATTGCCTAATGGGGTAATAAGAGTTGTGGTTAAATATTGCAATTATGTCAATATTTTCCTATCTTTTTATATGTAATTTAATAATTTTTAAATTGTTCCACATTACTTTACACAGGGGAAAATCAATTTTCACGAGGTATGAAAGTTTTGGAGTCTGATAAATCTGAACATGGCTCTTCGTACAATACTAGTCTATCCAGTATCTTCCAAAACTGTGCAATGGAGGTAAAATTTATAATCTTGAATAAAGTTGTTGCTTTATTTTATGCAAAATTCATTTTCTTTCAGAACATTTAAAAAAAGAATAAACCTTAAAACATTTCTGTTTCCTTTGAACAGTACTATTTTTTAAATCAATTATTACTTAAATAATTTTTTTAAATATCTGCCTTTTCATATATTATTTGCATTCAATCCACTGACCCACATACACTGTCTGTATTTACTGTTAATACACACACCGATTTAACCCATCACGATTAGGTTTTGACAGGTGCCTTACAGGCACTTTGGGCTGAAATTCATTTTCAGTTTGAGATGATGGGAGTTGCAGTCTTACATATCTCTAGTGCCCAGAGCTGAGAAAGATTGAGTCAAATATGTATAATATGCAGATTGAAAAACATTAATTGCCTGTTGAAGTATGAAGTAAAAAAAGATTTGAAATTGTGTTCTAATGTAGACATGCTTTTGGTCAGTTAAATATGGATCTTTTTGTGTTCTCAATGAACAAAACAACCTGGAGTTTTGAGTATCTGTTTGTTTTCATGTCTTTGAAGAAAACATTGTTATTGGTTTTTAAAATAGGTCTTAATGTCGAGCTGCTCTCAGTGTCGAACCTGTGGTGCCTTGGTTTATGATGAAGAAATTATGGCAGGATGGACTGCAGATGATTCTAATTTGAATTCTACCTGTCGATTTTGCAAAAGTGCCTTTTTACCTCTCCTTAATGTGGAATTTAAAGACTTACGTGGCCTTGCAAGGTTGGTAGACTTTGGTAGCCACTAGATAGTTTTGAGATACCTTCATAATTCATCCTTTGCAGATGATAGCAAACTTGGTAGTCATACAAACAAACATTTGGTATGCTCGTTAAATTGTCCTTATATCACATATTGGATATGGATAAGTTTCTATTTATGTGGTTAAGCAGTTTTAGTTTTGGTTTTCTTTTCTGCTTAATGTGTATTTTATGTGTTATGATTTCTATTGACAAATTGGTCTATAAGTCTCATTTTTAACCGGAGTGGCAATGTCGATTGAGTCCTCTAGCCTTAATGTAAGAATGAAAAACAATTGATATTCATGATAAATTTGGAATAACAGGAAGTACAGGTAGTCCTCAATTTACAACAGTTCATTTAGTGACTGTTCGAAGTTACAGTGGCATTGAAAAAAGTGGCTTATGACCATTTTTCACACTTACAAAAGTTGCAGCATCCCCATGTTAGTGTGATCAAAATTCAAATCCTTGGCAACTGCATATTTACGATGGTTGCAATATCCTGTGGTCATGTGATCACCTTTTGCGACCATCTGACAAGCAAAGTCAATGGGGGAAGACAGATTCACTTAACAACTTTGTTACTAATTTAACAACTGCGGTGATTCACTTAACAACTGTGACAAGACAGGTCATAAAATGGAACAAAACTCACTTAACAAATGTCTCGCTGAACAACATAAATGTTAGCCTCAATTGTGGTCATAAGTCAAGGACTGTTTCTATTACAAAGGACAAAATTATGCTGATCGCATTCCTTTCTTTTTTTGTAATTGTATACTTCCTGCCTGTTTCTTTCCTTACCAGTTTGCTTTTGAAACCAAGTACCTCTGGTGATAGTTTACACAGCACTAACATTCCATTAACCACGGATTCCCTGGAACCGAAATCTGCCTCCATCCCTACCACAGATCTGATCAGTTTTTCAGAACCTTCAAGTGCCAATCAGACCATCAGTGAGGAAAATAGCAGCCCAGCAACACAAAGGTACAGACAGGAATTAAATGGGACTGTCTTGCATCATTATGCTTGGGAGAAATGTATTGGTTCACTTGAAAATCAGATTTCTTTCAAATATAAGACATCGGACTTGCATCATGTTCCCCATTTTGTAGAAAAGGTACATTCCCTTGTTTGGGAATGAAATGCCAAGACCCAGGAAAGTGTTGGTATGGGAAGGATGAAGAGTTCATCTGATTTCATTCATCACATCATATAAAATATGTAATAATGCTCTTAACTGAATCACTGTAGCCGCAATTTTTTAAAGCACTTTGGCATTCTTGTGAAGAGTGGATGCTGCTAGTGAGAGCTGACAGTATTGCAGTCAAAATAGTACTAAGAAACTCTGCAAGGAATCAGTACAATTAGATATGTAAAAATATAACATTTTTGGAAGGGGAGGAAAGCCCTTACAGAATGCTGCACCACATATCCATCACCTTCCTGAGCAGATTTCAGGGTAAGAAATGCTTGGAAGAAGGCATGGTTTGATCAGCTGGATTAGTGAACCAGGAGCTGGTTGAAATATTTTGTCGTAGTTCTGCTCCCTTTGATATTCATGACTGTTTGTATTGTGTTTCAGCATCAGTACAGCAGAGGAAGAAGACAAAAATCTCAAACGCGTAAAGCCTCCTGTTACAAATAATTCATCAAAACGCGGGACTTCTCTGACTCGGAGTCACAGTGTTGGTGGCCCACTGCAAAATATTGATCTCCTGCAAAGACCATCTCATGGCATTTCAACAGTTAGCCTCCCTAATAGTTTACAAGAGACAGTGGTAGGTAACTGAGCTTTTTCTGGTAATATGTACAAGAACTACCGGTAGATATCAAGAGACACCCCACCCACCCCATTGTTTATTCTGCCTCAGTTGTAGTTCAGCTGCCATAGATTTTGTATACAATTCATTTTAGAAAACAGAGCTCTCTCTTCCCTCAAATGGTTACTGGGTAAGATAGTGATATTTGTATTTTTACAATATTGCATGGATGCCATTCCTGTTAATGCAGTTTATAGATTTTTTTTTTATTAGGGAGAGAAGCTGGGAGAAGTAATAAAGCATTGTTTGTTCACTAATGATCATTTATGTTTTTTTAGGATCCCTTAGCAAAAAGGACAAATCCCTTGCCTGTATCTGTTCCCTATTTGAGCCCATTGGTTCTCCGGAAGGAGCTTGAATCTTTGTTGGAGAATGAAGGAGAACAAGTAATTCACACGTCAACATTCATCAATCAGCATCCCATTATTTTTTGGAATTTGGTATGGTATTTCCGACGCCTGGACCTCCCAAGTAACTTGCCTGGTCTCATTCTAACATCTGAACACTGCAATGATGGAACGCAGGTAGGTGACGCTTCAGCATCACAAGCAAATGCAGACGAAGGCCATGATTCCTTGTAAGAGAAGTAACCAAAAACTGATTACTGTATTTTTCCATCTATAAGACGCCCCTATGTCTAAGACCGTGGTTCTTAACCTTGTTGGAGGTACTGACCCCCACCAGTTTCATATGCGCATTCACCGAACCCTTCTTAATTGGAA
>JANHFT010003604.1:76421-88140 GCA_032467955.1 Pseudoxenodon macrops | reverse complement strand
TCATTACGTGTTGCACCTTATCATTCTTGACAAATGTATCTTGTATTTTTATGTACATTGAGAGCACATGCACCAAATTCCTTGTGTGTCCAATCACACTTGGCCAATAAAGAATTCTATTCTATTCTATTTTTGTATGCTTCTTTTATGTGGGCAGCAAAGCCAATAGGTACCAAAGGATGAACACTGCCTTGTGTAGAAACAATTTTTATAAAACCATATATGATTGATTAAATTATAGCTTATCTTAATGATTAACAGCCAAAAATTTGTAAGAAACATCCAAAGTGTTCAGGAAGTAAAATCTTTGTTGTTCAGTGTTTCTAGAAAAAAACTGGCATTGGTAAGTTGGATTTACACTTATAACTTTGTGATTACTTTACAACCACACGACTCAACTTATAACCATGGTGACTTGACTTACAGCTGTAATATATATGGTTATAAAATTGGATTTTGTCATATAATGGTTCAATTTATTACCTCAATGACTTACGACAAAAAATTCTAGTCCCAATTGTGAATACATATCGAGGATTAACTGTAATTGAAAGCCAAGGCTGGTTATGAAGAAATCAATTATTTTCAGGCTAGACGAATCATTATGTAAATATCAAAGTGGTGAGGGAAAGGCTGAGGGAAGTAGGCCAAGAATCTTTGGAGGGGGAAAACGAAGATAAGGAGGTATAAAGGCAGGGATGGATGTATTGATTTCTATATTGTGCTATAGGAAAATATTGTCTGTGCTTGTGTGTGGTATGTGTATGTGCACACATATATGTATGTTTGTATGTAGTGTGACATTTCTTGTTTACATTAGAATAATGTATCTGACTATTTTGAACCTCTGACGTTTCTGCTGTTACTAAATACAGATCAACTTATAAAGGAAAATATTCGAGTTGAAATGAGGGGTACTTTGTGCTCTCTCTGAGCTTGGCTGTTTTCTTGCAGCTGTACACAAACCAGGTAATATCATCAGTGCTCAAGGTACTGATATGCAAGAAAACAAGCAAGCTCAGAGAGCATCAGAGACCCCACGGATTGACTTTCTAGAGAAGAAATATCAATAGACATGTGAAGACTGATACCGTGGTGCTCTTGAACATCTACTTTTGATCACAGTAATGTATACACAGTGATAATGTCAAGGATCTCACATTCTCAGATTAGTTCTAATTTTAGTTGCGTGCAATTATAGGCAGCAGACTTTGCTTTGTCATGTTGAGGACTGGTAACCCAGCAACAGGGCAAGTCATCAATAAAAAACTTTCTATTTGTCTAGAGTGTAAGGACATTTGTAGTGGAATGTCTCAAGGAGAACATCTTGCTCCTAGCATTCCACGGATAATGACATAACTGACATATTATCTTGCTCAAAGAGCAAATGGTACTGAAAATTGATAGTGATGATGAGAACAATGCAGGAAAGAGGTGCTAATGTAACTCTGGAACTTTAAAGTCTGTTGCTCACTTTGATAGATTGTGGATTAACATGTCTAGTACACTTCAGAACAGGGAAATTGTCCTGTTAATTATTTGTAGGGGTTTGATTGGTGTTTTATCCTTGTAAGATGCCTGGAATCATCCAGGGTGGGTCGGGTTACCGTATACATTTTCTTAATATATAAATAAGTGTGCATGGTGAAATGATAGGGTCAAAGATGAATGGCTTATTAATGAATGTAGATTAAATACAAAAATAACTAGTCCAAAAGAATCCTAAGGTAGCCTTGGTCAAATGGACAGCATAAATAAAGATGAAGTTGCAAAATAATGATATGAAGAGTGAATGGGTCCAGGGGGAAGAGCCAGTTTAGTCCAGTGGTTAAGGTACCAGGCTGGAAACCAGGAGACTGTGAGTTCTAGTTCTGCCTAGGGCATGAAAGTCAGCTGGGTTACTTTGGGCACATTTCTTTCTTAGGCCACAACATCAGTTGTGGTCAGCCAATTCCTATCACAACCAATGGATCAACACTTGGCTGATTTATAAAAGGAGCAGATTTTGCACTCACGGGAAAATACTTGGAACAATAACAACAAAAAAGAATGGTTTAAGAGTTAGAGGACGACTGAGAAAGTTTTGATTTAATGGAATTTATGACATCCTCAAAACAGAGTTGATGAGATTCTTGTAGTTGATAGAAACCTCAAAAAGAAAGTTGTAAAACGTTTAAGGGCAATATACTGATGAGGATGTGACACAAGTAAAGTTGGTTTGCAAGAAAGGAAAGGTATGGAAGTTATATTTTATAGTATAGGTGGAAAAAGAATTTTATTAGATTTTACTTTTCTATAGTTTCCTATCTTTAATTTATTTTGCTTATTCCTTATCACTCAATAATTCATAAGGATACTTATCCAGAAAGGATACAAAATTGTTCAGTATATACCTATGTATGCATGCTTGCATCTCTTTCTGGATATTAAAAGAAAATAGGCTCTCAAATAATCTATTCCATCTAGTAATATCAAGGTAATTGAGTTTTTCCAATGATACAGTAATTTTAAAAATCCATGTTGTTTCATTTTGTATACTCTTATGGCCCCTAAAAATGAGTAAGAGCTATCCTCAATATTGTAAATCAATTGAGTATCCCATATTTAAAAAATCACTCAAGCACAATGTATTTTTGCTGATTAGAAAGGGGGGAGGGGAACCTAATTGCACATTGTATTTTTACACACACACACACTGTTTTCTCATTAAAAACAATGGTTAACATTTAAATAGATAAAAATGTATAAAATACATTTTGTTCTCAATATGTTTTAACAGTTTTTTAGGAAATTACATTAAAGTAATTTTGTTACCTTAACTATCACTTATCAACTATTTTAAGTTAGATAGAATTTACTCTTTTTTAGAAATCTTTATAATTGAAAGTCATCTTCATTAAGGCTGATCAGTTTGAATGCTTATTTCAGTCACAAGCAACATAATTTTCATGGACACCAACATACATTGTCTCCACAAATAAAAACCAATATATTTATAGTGTATCTACTGCAAATCCAAGGACCAAAAATGTTGCACAATTTTAGTGATCTCAAGCATAATCCCATGGTATTTCACTGTTTTCATATGAGATACTTTAATTTTGCCCTCCAAAAACTGAAATATTAAGTTATATATTTTGCAATCTTATGAGATTTTGTGTGATTTAGTTTGTGAGTGTCATGCTGGTTATTCTGCCATCTCCTATTACTTAATTAAAAATAAATATTAAATTGACTTGGATTTACTATTTCACATTCTATGTGATTAGAATTTGCCTAAATTGTCTATATCCAATATCTCATTCATACCTTTTTAATATCATTTAGACATTAATTTCATTCTGCAAATGGTTATCTAGGAAAAGTAACAAAAATAATCCATAGTTTCTGTTCTATTTAAAATATAATTTTATATAGACATTTTTCCTATCTTTTCTAAACTACAGAATTAATCTTTCAGGTTACAGGATTATCAGTTAAGAATTTTTTTCCAAATAATATGATGACCATTAAATTGATGTCATCAGGAATGGAAAGGAAAAAGATTAATAATGTATTGAGTCCCGTTCTTTCTTAGTCTTTAAATTTCTCATCACTTTGAAGTGGTAGAGTGAATCAAATGATAGGCTTAGGAGGAAATTTTTTTTGCAGTACAACCACACATCACTTGCCATGCATGAGCAAAGTGATAGTTCAACATATTTTTTTTAAGTTTATATATTGCACTGTTAATATAAACTTCTATGAAGCTACAATTAATCTCCAAGCTATGTAGGCATAACTGTTTATTTTTCTTCTTTTGATAATAAGAGTTCTTCGCAATAACTTTAAGTAATTAGTTTAATATGAAAGTAGCTCTCAGAGAGCCCTGTATTATTAAATCCTAGTTTTACTTAGCCTCATAATCCTGTTTGTACTAATGGTAAGTTTATAGCTTCCAATAAACTTGGTTTGTAAAGATACTGTGTATTATCTCCATGTATCTCTAGGGTATATTTCATTAAATTTTCATTTAAAGCACTGATTTTCAATCCCCAAGTTGCAAATATTGTTGGATTACAATGCCCTTTATCTCCGATCATTGCCCAGGCTATTTGTGAATGATGTAGCTGAACAGAATAATATGTGAGAACCAAGGGCACTGGATTCCATAAGATAACTTTGCATTGTTTGGAATTGTAATGCCAAAAACTGACCTTAAATTCCAAAAATAAAAGAATCTCTCTATGGTTCACAATACAAATAGGTTTCATTTTTCAGATTGTGATAATTCTAAAATAACATAGAATTACCGTATTTTTCAGAGTATAAAACGCACTTCCCCCCCTAAAAGAGGCTGATAATTTGGGTGTGTCTTATATTCCGAATGTAGCTTTTTCAAAGCTTTTTTTCAGACCTAACGAGGTGAGTGAAGAATGAAGCGATCTTTGCAGGCTTTTTTCATTGCTGCTCCCTGCAAAGAACCTTTTTTTTCAGACCTTCCGGGCTTTGCAGGCTTTTTTCATTGCTTCTCTCTATCAGTTGTGCTTTAGAAGCTTTTTTTCAGGTGATAAAATAATGTGCTGAAGCTGACCAGGCTAAGGATGCTAGCCAGATGAATACCTGGTAGGCAGATTTTTCCCCTTATTTTCCTACCCAAAAACTAAGGTGCGCCTTATACTCAGGTGCGTCTTATACTCCAAAAAATACAGTAAGCACAGGGAGAAATCAAGAATGAAAAGCAATGATACCTCTTCTGCACCAACAGCACTTCCATTTTGCACTGGTTCATCACTGGGTGGTGTCACTTCAACTTCAATTTTTTCTGAATTATAAACAGAAGAAAGAAATGCAAAACTGAAAACCTATCAGTCTTTTATTCAATTTATAAATCACCCAACTCCATTTTTACTCTGGGCTAATTTGGACTATGCTCATGCATTAGTTTGACTGAACAACTGAATGCAAGTATCTTATTTTTTAAAGTAAGTTCCAGATAAAATGCAGAGAACTCAATACCCTATATATGAAAGACAAACTAAAATGTTGACATGGGTTGGAATAGCTTTCCTATACTAAGTGTCATTACTCTGAAAAACCAGTTTAAGTACCCTTATTGGGAAATGTAGGTTTAACATATAATTTGTCTTATCTATTCAGTATTCCAATTAGTATTGGGGGAAAAAGATCACTCAAGCCTTTTCCCTTAGGAGTCAGTTATAACAATAATCGTGTTTTAACTGAGTACAAATTAAATTGCATAAACAAGTTGGTGAACTGCAAGTGAGACAATTTACTTGGCCCAGAGATGGGTTCTTTCGGCGATGCCATAGGTGCCGACATCGTGGATTTATTAAAGAACTGTGCATGCATGTGTGTGCAAAGTGCATGCACGTGCATGCAAAGTGTGCGCGGCCGCAGCGCGCCCCTGAGCGAACCGGCAGTAAGAAGATTTAGAACCCATCCCTGACTTGGCCATCCTATATGTGACAAAATGAAGTAGTCTAAATTTAAAGATCATTAAAAATGAAAAAGATTCTGAAAAATTATGAAGTTCTTCTGCTACTGCTTGGTTGATAGGACCTCTAACATGCTCAATCTATGGAACCAAATTGGATGGTTAAAAACAACTACGAGAAGACAGTCCCTCAGGTAACCTGGTCCAAAGTCATGAAGGATTTTAAAGGTGACAACTAGCATCTTGAATGGTACCTGGAAACACATTGGCAACTGCAACTCATGTAGTAATGGGGTTACATGAGTTGAGTATCTGACACCTATGCAGACGCATTTTGCAATAATTAAAACTTCCGAATACTTTTCAAGAGCAGCATAGAGGGTGTTATAATATATAATAGTCTTATTATTGACCTAACGTAAGTTTAGTTGCATTCAGGTGTATATCACAATGATACACATATACACAACTTTGCAATATATTATAAAGGTTCCAGAGGAACTTTCCAATAAATTAACATATCAGAAAAGCATTTTAGGACGACAATCATGTTAACCTATGGTAATAAAAGAAATATCTCTTTTGAAGGAAACAATGCTAATCTCTTATACTTACCAGCATTTTTGGCTCTTCCGTTCCGTTGTTCACCATCTATTTCTGGGGACATTTTGGCCATCTTATGAAGAATAGATGCCCTTTCTTTGAACTTCCCTACAAAATATACACATCTTTGTTAAAGCATAGTTAATTTCTCAGGTAATGCCTCACTTTTTATTCATTTAGTGGTAGCATGTCACTCTGGCTTCTGTTAACTTGGTCTGCTCCCTACTCCGAATTTTTCCCAGCAGAAAGAATAAGTATTACATTTCAAAATATGAAATAGATTTAGGCTTTTCTGTTATCCTAAACTATATGGGTAGTTCAACTTATTCTCTACATAATTGTAGAGAATAACATAATTGTAGAGAATAAGCACTGAAGAATAGCTACCAATCTTAGTATTTGTAGGAGAAGGCAAAAGAGAGATATTGTTTTGGTTCTCTTTTTTTACATGCCTGGGTTACAGATTACTTACTTATTTCCTTTCTGATAAATCAAAATACCTGATTTTCATATTAATCTAGAAAAATTAATGGTTTATTACAGCAGAAGCAATAAAGCATTGAATAGGAGATGATAAGCATATACCTGAAAGCTTAGATACAACCTCATTATGAAATAACAATATTTAAGTAGTGTAATAGTCACCAATACAATTGTTTTTCCCCCAAGTAGGACACTGGCACATATAGCCTTTCAAAAGAATTGCTATTATGATAGAATTAACATTTCAGAGTTATATTTCAGAGTTATTATTACACTGTTTTTCACAGAACAATATATTTAGCTAACATAATTTGAAAATATCAGCATTTAAATAAAGGTATTGCAAAAACATACATAATATTTCACAGGGTACATAACTATTACCCTTCAAGAAAAGAAAGGCTATTTAAATAGTTATTTCAAAGAAAAATGCTGAAGACAGAAATAGGTAGTCTGGGTCATTCCTTTCATTTAACATATAAATGGAAAAGTTAAACCTAAAATAATAGCATCAAAATTCTCAAATAACATACATTTGCATTTGAATAGAAAATCAGTAGAGAAGAATGCAGAAAGCAAAAATGTAAATGTACTCTCCTGGAACTTGAACAATCTCATTATGTGGTTTGCTATATAATGGTGCAATAGTGTAGGTACTGCTCCTGCCATCATTAGAGCTGATGCATAGATTGTTGCTGAGTGATAGCGGCAGACTGTCATTACACTTATACTTCCAAAAATTATATAATCTATATAATTCCATGTTAACCTTTCAGACATATTAGCGGTCTAGAACTAGGAAAATACAAAATCAGATGGAGTTTATCTAAGATGATTATCCCTTGAAGAATTTGTCAGGAAATCAAATATGCTTCCTTCATCTGATTCAGTCATTGTTTGTTCAAATAGCGATCAGCCCAGTTAACACTAGAATACCATAACTATCAAGCAACATTTTGTTAAGAACGTGAAATGCTGACAGAAATATTTACTCTTAGATTTGTCAAATATAAGTGTTCCTTTTAAAAAGTAGAGGAAAAAAGCAAAAGTTACCTTATGGTAAAATGGGAGGCCAATTCATTTTATAAATAAATACATAAAAGAGCAGCCTACCATTTTTTCCAATTATTCATAGACTTAATTTAAGCATTGTACCTTAATTTTTTTTCTTTAAAATACGTCACATAAAATAATTGTGATCATTTTGAAAGATGATATACTGCCAAGGAAAAATAAATTCCAAAAAACAAAACAAAACCTGATGCATTTGAAGTAAACTGTAAGGATGCCAAAAATAGCAACGTACATGTGATGTCATCATGATGCAAATATGCAAGCTTGTGTGATGAAGTTGGAATGTATATTTGCTCCCTACTGTCCTTCCAGAAAAGCAACAGTTAAATAGAAATATTTCAGAAATGATGCTGCAGAAAAGTTTCTTCAGAGAAGAAACTATTCTGTAGCAGTGCCATTCTCATTTCCTCTTTCAAACTTATGCAGCGCGAAAGCACATTTCATTATTTGAGACAAGGTATACTTTTTTAGTTAAATGACTATGGATTCATGGGGGGAAAAAGAGACAGTTGAATTCCACACTGCATTCATCAACAAACATTTTTTAAACACACACTTGTCTAGTTCATAGAGGAAAGATTTACGTGATTTGAAAAGAAGTCAGAGTTCTAACAAGGTCAGGGCAATCTGAGCAGCTGCGACAAAAATGATAGGAACAGTAAAGGGAAATTGGAAGGTGGGGAAAAGATTAAATCATTTTCTCTCTTTCTCTCCTGCTCAGATTCTTTTGTATATCTGCCGGCTTCGTTGTACTTCCTTAAAACTGTAAGAAAAACATATCCAGGTGGGGTAGACAGGAGAACAGCAACACTCGTCTCTCTTCAATACCTTTTATATATATATATATCAGAGAAATATGATATTGTTTTGCAAGTACAGTGAAAAGGTCAGAAACTCTTGGATAAGCAGTGATGCTACATAAACACCATCAAAGCCGAATGGCCCTTCAACAAAGAAATATAGCAGAATTAAAAATGGAGTCACCTAGGTTTTAAAAGCTGCTTCTCCCCTTCTGCTGCCTGTGGAATTGCAAAAGGACTGAGCTTAGGAAAACAAAGTACTAAATTAAATCAATCTGATGCTGCTCAGTTTCTCTCTATCTCACATGATTTCGCAAAACTGCTGTCCTAAAGTACAGATGTGTTAAGGCAATAACATACACGACTCAGATGTTGTCCTTTCATTCAATGAAGACTTTCTGAATAACAAATGACAGTTCAGCATTTAATGATTATGCTGTCTAAAAATAGATAAAGATAAAATAAAGGAAAAATACTCTTCTTAAAGTACAAATTGAGCTTGATTTTCAGTAAAGAAAGAACTGAGAGTATTTCTGGTTTACTTTTTGTCACTTAGTCATGTACTCTGTTTAAATACAGCAACAGAATTCTATAGTAAGACTTGCACCTATTTCTATTTTAGTGACATGACTGCAATGCCTAGCACTAGTGAAATTCAGTGCTTTTCATTTTCTAAAATGTCTGTGATGATCTTTATACACTAATTCTTCTGATGTTTACTTCTTATGCTTCTACTATAGAAAGCCAGAAAATTCAGCAGGTCAACCTGTTCATGCATTCATATGCTCTCCTAAATACATACAATTTAACAACATTTTCTAATATGGAGAAGATATATAATTAGTTTATAGGAAATTTGGCAAGAACACTAATATTTACAAATATCTATTTGTGGAACTAAAAAGGTCCATTTCTAACTTTTTAATATAAAAAACCATGATGTACAATTTCCCTAAATGTTAATAAAAGTAAATACACTTATTTGAAGAATGCAGGTTTTAAAATATGTACAGTACTTCTCTATCGAACATTTATCAATATTATATAAAGGTGCTCTTAATAATATTATGTTGATCGTATGCGCTGCATGAAAATAAAATTAAAAATGCAAGTTAGTAAAAAATATTAAGGGTTAAAAATGTTAAAATGGTAACACATCACATTATGACACTGATGTCATGCAGAGAGGAACTGAAAGAAAAAAAATATCCATGATAGGTTTTTTATAAAAATAAATAGAAAGGCTGACACAAAAAATCTAAAATATTTCTTACCTTCTTCAGTCATTGTGTCATAATATTTTAGCTTTCCATATGATCCAAGCTCTATAACATTATAGTAAAAGACAACAGAGATAAGGAACTCTCAGACATTCAAGGTAATTGACATGCTTTCATACATTCTTAATCAATTCCATAGCAGTAACTTTTCTATAGAGTAGATTTCAAGTTGTTGAAATCCAAAATTAATTGTTTTTCCAGAATTTTTAGAAAAATAATTAAATATTATTCTATAATAAGCATGTTGTGCAAAGTGCTTTAAACACAATTGAACATGCAAGCAGAATAATTTTTCGTCCTTAGTCCTACAATCTGCAATTTGTATTTTCTTATTATATCATTAAGTATAATGAAAAAGTGTTAGATTTTGTCTCTGTAAGATGGCCCCGTCTCTTCAGGATAATTTAGATGTAAATGTAGATGAGTGAAATTGTGTATTATTTAAACGTTTCTGGACCAAAAATCTGTCTTTTCAGAAACATGAGAAGCCACAGAAATAGCATTCATGTTGCTGAATTAATGTATTAAATAGCAATAGCATTGAGAATCGAACTGCCGAACTACTGGCAGTCAGCAGTCAGCAGAAGTAGCCTGCAATACTGCATTCTAAATTTCTAATCACTGCGCCACTAAAGCTCATATAAATGTATATTCTAGGATGATTAAACAGTTTTGCATATTTCTATAATTAACATTACTGTAGGTAAAATCCTCAAGATCTTCAACTGTGCACTTATGAAACGTGTATTCATTAGAATGTCACTTAAGAAATGAAAATGTAAACAATTCTCTACTTTTTTGCAATATCAGAATAACATTTTTTTCTTTAACCAAACTGTATGATTTTTTTTGATAAGGGTAAACAATTATCTTTAATGCTTTTTTTAAACTGTAATGATTTATGACAGAATGATTGAAGATAATTTAAGACATTAAATAACCAGAAAAAAGGAATAAACAGAATAAGGTAAATAAAATAAGAAAGGATATACATACAGTACATTTAATTAATATAATATCATTAACTCATATACTACATTTTATTATATAACATAATTCTTATAAAGACTCTTTCAATAGCTGGACAGGCAGAGGCAGATATTTTTTCTTGTTTTCCTCCCCAAAAGCTAGGTGTGTCTTATACTTTGGAGTGTCTTATAAATTAAGTTACTGAAAAATACAGTAACTTAATTTAGGAACACAGCCTTTCTCCAACTCAATGAGCTATTGCCTATATACTGTTGCCCTCATTATCCTCACCATGCATCATCATATATGCTCAATTCATTGAAGGTGAAATATTCAATAAATTGTTCCACTGAATTGATCACTGTATATTGTAATTTTCAGAAGTCTATATAACAGGGTTGTAACCCTGCCCCTCTTTAGGCTGATCTCTGCTTCCTTCAGTACCATAATAAATAACTTGTGCTTCAATGAAAGACTGTTCATCTGATTCCCAATATTTAAAAAAGTCTATGGAGACATTTCCTTTTCTAATCACCTGGGATTTTCTGAAATAATAATTTAGTATCAATAGCCGATTCATTTACTTATTCATCCACACTCAATAATTCTATTTACTTCTGTTTCCTCTGATTATTTTAAAAAGGCCATAGGCAGAATTTCATAATCAAAATTACATTTTTAAAAATTAGCTTGATTTCTGAGGCATTTGCTTGCCTAGATTACATATTCATAACATGTATAAAATTGAATGCTAGTTTTATAATTCAGCAGTTATTCCATTTGATCCATGTGTTATTAAGCTACATTCAGTTGCTTGTAACTATTTCTCAGTGGTAAATATGCCCATTTCTGAATGTTCCTGAAGGAAATATACTTTCCTTTTTTTTTCTTAACTAGCTTCCGATTCAAACTGAGCAAACTTTCTGCTTCTCTTGCTTTACTTTTTGGCTGTCTCCTGGCTCACTATGGCTATGAAGCAGGGGTGAAATCCTACCAGTTTGCACCGGTTCTATAGAGTAGGTTGCAAGCAGCTGGTGACATCATAGAACCGGTTCTCTCCAAATCTGTTAAAC
>JANHFT010003603.1:700704-720543 GCA_032467955.1 Pseudoxenodon macrops | reverse complement strand
TTTAACCTTAAACTGTCTACTGTGGACCTCACCCCATTCCTAAGAGGTCTGTAAGGGGGTGTGCATAAGCGCACCAGTGTGCCTACTGTCCCTGTTCTACTGTCCTCATTTATTTGTCCTCATTTCCTGGGTTCATGTCCATGTTTATACTTACACCTGTTTTCTCGTATATGTTTGACAAACTAAATAAAAATAAATAAATAAATAAATAAATCCAATAATTGGTGCACAGTGTAGCAGACGCTACAAATATTTTTGTTAAATGTCAGCATTTTTGCATTTTCAGCTGGATTGAAAACCAAGTTAGAAGTGATGGGTATGGAAATCTTGTTTCTTAAACAAGAAAGCAAATGTCCAAATTTGCAGAAGCACACACACAGATACTCAGACACCCAAACAGACATCCACAGGCATACACATATCTAATCTACCAAAACATTTAAGACAATTTTGAACATTTAAAATGATACACAGATGGCACTGTTTCCTTTCATTCTTTTTTTTGCAAAGGCTTGGAAACAGGTGCTGATCAAGATATGTGTGCTGAAAATTCCATAGACCGAAGAAATGGACCTTTAATAAAACTTTTGTTATCTATGGCTGTCCCTTGTCACAAAACCATTTGAAAGTTGTACATCACTGGGTAATTTTAATTTCTTTTTTCATTTCTTTTGGCCATCAGGTTAAGAAGTTGTAGGGCAAGGGCATTGTTACATATTTTAATACTATCTTTTAATACCTACATGGCTGAACTAATTTTTCATAGGTTGTTATTTGAGAAACAAAGGCAATATTACATTGCAGATAACCCAGGAGAGGGCAGTAGCATGACAGTAGCTTCATTTGTTTCACCTTACTGATAACTTTGAGCTTAGCTCTGCAAGGTCCAGCTTTACTCTTCATTGTCCATATGTTTGGTGTTTCTGCATCAGCATAGAGAAAAATGGCTTCTATGGGACATGAATACCTTATGTCCTAGTCTTCATATAATCATTATAAGTAATTTATTGTTTTCTGATATACATATTTTTATTCACGTTCCCTACCTCTATTTTCATTCATTCATAAAACTATACAATATTTCTTTTCCTTGAAAGTATGGATGCTTGTCATTATCCTTAAACCATTCCATGCTTTTAGTGTCAGATCTATATTTTTAGAGTTGTAAATGACTCTATTGTCATTGGATATAGATTTAAGACATACCCTGATGCCATTTGAAAATTCAAGGCACAATTAAAAAAAATATGGTGTAGGCAATACCATATTTAGATACTGTAAAGACTGTGATTTCTATGATGAGCCTGGAATCAGATAATCTCAGGCATTAAAACAAATAGAGATAAAACATTAAGCACAATACACATGTGTAAATCTGACTATGTTTCAATCAAATATACAAGTGTATGTATACTTTAAAACAGCTCTCTTCAATTTTGTGTTTTTCAGATATATTGGATCAACTATCAGAATATCCAACCACTGGTTAAGCCAGTTGAAAATTTTAGTAGTTAAATCCAGCACATCTGGAAAGCAGCAGGTTGTGAAAGACTGAATAAAAACCCTTAGTTTCTTTAAACAGATACATGAAGAAATCATTTTAAATATTTACTTCTATTTGGTTTAATTTTGTTTTTCACCTACTCTGCTGAAACAAATTTCCTCCTAGTATCTCCATTCCAAATCTATTTCCTTTCATTGTCTGAATGTCAAATGCCTATTACACAATATTTATTCATCTGTTTCTGATTAATATACTAACCATTTTTAGAACATTTTGTAGTCTACCTAAATCTTAAATCTGCTTAAATCTCTTCATAAAACTAGACAACTACAGAATCACAATATAAATAATCAATCCACAATCTAAATATATATGAGTGTTTTTTTTAATTCACCTGAAAATTGTGAAAATTGGAATTGGAATAAATTTCTTCCACTGAATTATCTTTTATCCTTTTAAACTGCCTTCAACAATATACAGACAGACTGACAGACCAAAAGTACTCAATAATATATTCATGCCTTGCTTTGCAATCCATTTGCAATAATACGTCCTATAGTACTGAATTATTGAATTGGGATGATCTCACCTTCTTATTTCTACTGAATGCCAGCAAAATTTAGGTTTCTGTACTTCAAAAGTCCAAATACCATATAGTTCCAGATTATCCAAACAGATTTGGAAATAGCTATGGCATTTGGTAAAAGTCTTCCTTTGTCCTTAAAAAAATTGCAGATGGATATGAGCAATGAGAGTTACATTTTTTTAATCTGTCAAAGCAAGCAACAAATACGTACCATTAAATATCCTCTCCTCTTGTCCCCTCCCCTCCTCTCCTCTTCTCTCCCCTCTCCTTTCATCTCCTTATTAGCTGACATATTTGTACATGTCAAGAAAAATATTCCTTGCATGTATCTCTGTGTTAAATGTCTGAAGGACAGAATTGACCAGAACAGGGATATGGAAGCACAGTGACATCTATGTTTTTACCTTCAGATTGGGAAACAAAACAATGTTTATCAATTAGTTAAAAAGCTTGCCTCACTAGCTAATTTCAGAGATGATGATGGCAGAGAGCCTTCATTGTTTACATTGTAAGTCATGTATTTTATGATAAGCTCTGACATTTCACAGCTGCATGGAAACATATTTTGTATACACTCTAGTTGGGAATCTTAAAAAATACATGAGCTGACAAAGCATGTGGTTTCCTTAAGTCAAATAAATATACACAAGCCTTAAATATTAAACTGGTTAAGAATTAAATTTTATATCAATTATTTCAATGTAATATTTCAAGCTTTTCATCCTAGAAACAAGTATGGTTTATATTTCTCCTCATCCTTATTTTGTTGAACACATAAGGTATCTTAAAAGCATTCCCTTGGATGCATTATGGTAAAGTACAATTTCTTCTGCTCCAGTTATTAGGAAAAAAATTCAGAGCAAGCACTGGAAATAACAGAATGTAGAAATTCTATTAAAAATGCAGCTCATTCAACTCCAGGAATCTAGACTGCTTTTTCAACTCATCATGCTGAGATGGCTCTATAAAGTCCAAACTGGAATAAATTTAAAAAAAAGTCACCAATGAAAATAATGTTTTAATCATACACAAGTTCACAAGTTTGCATATAAAGATATTTAGGAATAAATGTAAGTATAAATGCCCCTCTGTGTTTGCTTTAATTTAAAAATAATAAAAGAAGAAATGTCCTTTTACATGATTGATTGTGGAATCTTCCTGCCTGAAAGGGTTAGGTGTGAAAGACACACCATTCTTCAGCAGTTCCATTCTTTTCCTATGCATTTGGTTCTAGGCAATGTGTGTAAGGAAAGAGGAGTTGGGCACTCCAATATGGGGTGCTACAGGCTTGACCATTTCTCCTATTTTGTTTAATAACTTAATGGAGATGTTTGGATATGCCATCCAGTAGAGTATTATTGGTAGTACAAAACTGCATGTATCCATCATGGACCAAACAGGAGATATAGTATAAGTCATGCCCAGTATCTGGATACTGTGAGGAAAGAGGCTGAAGCTTAACCCAGGCAAGACAGAATAATTATTGATCGAGAAGCCCACTAGGTCCAGGACAGGGCCGAGTTATTTCTACATTTGGTCATGGTCTGGTGTAAGAGCAGGTCTGCAATCTAGAGTGACTCCTGGAGCAGGTAGAACCTGGTGGTCAAGAAAATATTTGCCTCTATTCAACTATATCTCAAAATCTGACCAGTACGTCGTTCCATAATGCGTGGTGGACAATATGGATATTATGGTAGTAAAATTTTATTTTTTATGGGTTTGGGAAGAGCTTGTAAAGTTTTCAGTTATTTTTACTTATCATTTGGGTTTGGTAAGCAACTTGTATTTTATTGACTAAAGCAGAATAGAAATTGTACTATGCAAATATAAACCAAGGTTTCCTAAAACATCATCACATTTTCCTTTAGTGTAATGTACACCTCCCTTAAAAATTCAAACAATTAAACTTTGGGAAAGGTGTACCGTGTTTCCCCAAAAATAAGACATCCCCGGATAATAAGCCCTCCACGAAAATATTTAACCACATGCGAAGCCAGTACCCACCATTTCCTCTGGTTAGGTTTAGGGAGCCAGAGCTAGGAATCAGATAAGCTAGCAAGAGGAGCCCCGTCTTGCTCCATGCACCCCAAAATAAAAAGACCTTCCCAAAAATAAGGCCAAGCGCTTATTTCAGGGTTAAAAAAAACATAAGAAAGGATCTTATTTTTAGGGAAACATGATATTAATAGTAATAATGTTTCTAGAAGTTTCTTAACACCTTCCCTGGATTCTGTCTGCATTTCCCTAAAAGAGATATACCTCATAGTTTGGGAGACCCTGCTTTAAATGAATAAATTCAGTCTATTTTATTTTAACGAAAACCCTTATGATTGTGCAATCTGCTGTCCACGTTCTAACCGTAATTGGCATTTTTGAGGCCCCTGTTCTTTCTTCTCATTTTTATATTAACACAACATAGCAATTCTTCAAACTGGGAATGGTTTTCTGACAGCTATTTAAATATTTCTTCAACCTTTGCCTGGTTTTGTTGAAATTTATTGAAATGTAATCATTGGTGAAATTTCTGAAAATGCTGGTCTATTGTAATAAAAATTAGAAACATTATAACATTTGATTTTTAGCTTTTATGCTACAAAATGGAAGGGCAGATCTTCAGTTTTCTGAAACAGGAACAAAATAGGATCAAACCAAGAATGTGCTACCTTCTAAGTGGGCCCATAGCAGGTAGGCCTAGTTTCCAAGCTGATGATCTGGTCATGAAGGGGCTTGTGTTATATTTTCAAAGCTTCAGTATGTAGGCTTGCATTATAGTTGAACACTTAGAATTTGTGATATTAATTCTTTCATTCCAAGCCCCTGAGGTGTTTTTTTGAAGAAATAGTAGTTGTTTTGCATTTCAAAAAATATCATTTCAAAGCGTATTCTCTTTCAATACCAAATAAAAGTGACAAAGAAACTGCTTAGGAAATTTACCTAGATTTCATGCATTTTTCACTAAACATCCTGGGAAGGGGTCTAGCAATGACACAGAAAAACTCCTTTGAGATATAAAAGTTTTGAAACACAATGTCATTTCCAATGTCAATTCCAATGTCAATGGTTTGGGAGCTGTCAGACGCAAATGGTTCTTTAGGGACGCTTGGGAGGTTTACCACCTGTTCACATTCTTCTCCATAGACCAAATAGCATATAGAGTATATATAAAAGCATCAGTCAGTTCAAATGGTTGCCTCCAGCTAAATAGTCTCGAGCTGCAAGTTCATCGGTTCTGATGAACGAAAAGGTTGGGTCTAGGTTAGAGCATAATAAAGAAGCAGCTATGGCTACTTTCAATACTGCAGTATTGGATCAAGAAAAGCAGGTGGATTCAGAAAATAAAATGAACAGTGATCCATAGAAATATTGTGAGGAAGAATGAAACCGAGATCTTGATTAGAGGGACTGAAGTATGTCAGATGGTCTGATCTGTGCTTCAAGAATTGTTAGAACAAAGTATTTGCTCTGAATCTAGAAGATGTTGAAAGTCCAGTCAAAGTGAAGCTTAATTATATTCTTAGGAAGTCAAAGAGAAAGGAACAGTTCTAACTCTCACAGCACGTGAGCGACCGGATAAAGCAAACTGCATATGCTTTTCCTATCTTTACCTTCTCATTTGGAGATTTATACGGAAAGCACATTTTCTACTGTTCACATTAGCATTCTCTTTGAAATTAAAATATTGTGCTCAAAACCTATAGGCAGAAAATGGAGTCCCTTGGACCAGCAAAGATTCTTATTACCCTTTTGTGTGGCATGACACAAAACTTCGATTAATCAGAAGGCAGATATCTTAAGGAAAAGGTTCTCACACTTTCAAGGCCCACTTGAGAGGTGTAAAAATTACCCAGCCCAGCCGTTTACACAGTGGTATCAGACATTTCAATTATCACTGAAAGAAATATAATCCAATTTTATGAGAAGAACCTTTATTTTAACTAGAACATTTATTCATTTTTCTCCCCATTTTATTTTTTGCACATAGAATGCTCATGCATGCATATACTACAGCAAAAACTCTGTGTGTGTGTGTGTGTATGAGAGAGAGAGAGAGAGAGGGAGGGAGTGAGGGAGGAAGGGAGAGGCAGAGGGAGGGGTGGGGAGAAGGGTTCCTGCTGGTCTCTGAGTTTGGTGTTTTCTTGCCGACATTTCAATACCCAAACTAGATAACAATATCATATATGTGTGGCTTTGCAGCAAGGGCTTATATACAATGGAATCACCTATAACTGGGAGCAGTTACAATAAGGAACTTCGTTTTTCATAATTTATTTAAAATTCACATTTTTATTTAAAATTTAAATTATAATTTCAATGTAAATTATAATGTAAATTAAATTATAATAATTTTTTTAAAAAACATATACATATAAAGGAACCCAACCAGTCATGTTTTTACAGCATACAATAGAACAATATGTTAAAACATCACTTACATTATGTATTTATACACTGGGATAAATTCCCAATGCTTAATCTTTATATAATATTTATACAACTCAAAACAGAGAGCTCAGGATATATTCAGTACATGCAGCTGGATTTCACATTCATTTTTCCATATACATTTTGGATACAGAAGTCCTTGACTTACAACTGCAACTGAGCCCAGAATTACAGTAATAAATTGTGATGGTCATTAAGTGGGTTACCACATCCAATTTTTAAATCTGTTTTGCAGCATTCATTAAATGAATACAATCATTGTTAAGTGAACAGGGAAGTTGTTAAGTGAACTGTTTTCACCAATGGATGAAAAGTGCCAAAAATCTGTTTCATATAACTGTGAGACATTGCAAACGGGTGTCAAGGTGTCAGCCAATTGCCAACTGCCAAAAATGTGATCAAGTGACCTCAGGGGTGCGGACATCAGAACTTTGAAAATGGATCGTAAGTCCAGAGGAATTTTAAATGGTTGTTAATCAAGGACTACTTTACTGTGATTTTATGAAAACATATATGGGGACATTAGGACAGGGACGGTAGGCACTCTGGTGCACTTATGCACAGCCCTTACAGGAAAATGTTTTTCTGAAACCAAATTGTTTGTTAGAGGGTAGGTTGTTTGTCTCTAAGTGGAGGGTAATGGATTGGTTAATAATTGATTCCATGACTTTGCATGCTATTTGGAAAGATACATGTAACATACATCTATAGTTATTCCATGCATCTTGGCAACATGTTTTCCCCTCAGAAATAATTTAAGTGGACAGAGGAACAAATACTTGTACCAGTAGAACAAATTATTTGATTCATATAGCAAGCCAAAACAAGACTGTTTTCATTCCTTCATTAATCACCTAAGTTATGCAATTAAGATTTAGCTTCCAACAGAAAACAATAATGATCACAGGGCTAGTGTGAAATCTGAATAAATTTAGGGTGCTCTATTCTATGACTGTTTCTTTGAAAATAAAATGTTTATCTTTACCACTATCTAAACCGATATAGGAATTATGAACCATTGGGCAGTCACAGATAAAAATTAAACCATCCAAATTGGGTGGATTTTAATATAATTTGTAAATTCTGGTTACACAATGGAAATCTTATTCAAGTATAGTGATGAAAAGCTAATGTGAGTACTAAACAGATTAAGGGGAAATGATAAGAAGAAATTGCAAATTACCTATAACCACAGCACAGTTTTACAGCAAACGTTATATAAGCCATATTTTTATTTATTTTCCATAGCAATACAAATTCTTTACTTATGGAAAATGAACAATGGGTCTTGGACTCCAATCTGAGAGTTACCTGTGAAGTCTATTTTGCCAGTTAGATTTTAAACAGTTCTAAATAATTATAGAGCGTCTAGAAAGTTTTTAGCTCTTCTTCCTTCAATTACAGGTGGTCTGAAAATTTAAGAAAAACTGACACCAATTGTGTATTATCAGTTCCAGATAATCATGTTTTTATTGCTTCTTGGAATTAATGAAAAAGTACTTTCTTATGTGTGCATTTAAAATGAACATCAAAGAATCTGAACTCCAGAAAAAAATTGGTTTTGAGAAGGAAATGATGGAATTTTTTTTACTGCTTATTGCTTTAGAGAGGTGCAGAGAACCTCTGCAGAATTTTGCTTTGGATGTCAGCTTGATCATAGTCAACTTTGCTTTTGAAGCTTTGAGCCCTGACCCAAATGAAATCAAACATATCTTTGAAATACTTATAATTTCTTTTCCTGAAAAACTGTTTTTTCCCTTTAACTTTTCATTTATTATAACATGCAGGTGACCTCAAAATGAAATAATTACATCTGAATTGATTGATTGCTTACTATTTTATATGTAATGGTACCATGTTTTCCTGATAATAAGACAGGGTCTTATTTTATTTTGACCCCAGAAATAAGCACTTGGCCTTATTTTTGGGGAAGTCTTATTATTTTTGAGGTGCAGGAGGTAGCGAGTGTAGTCACCTCGTGGCTGCTGCTGTGTTTTGGGGAGAGCTTATTTTTGGGGAAGTCTTATTATTTTTGAGGTGCAGGAGGTGTCAAGTGTAGTCACCTCGTGGCTGCTGCTGTGTTTTGGGGAGAACTTATTTTTGGGGAAGTCTTATTATTTTTGAGGTGCAGGAGGTGGCAAGTGTAGTCACCTCGTGGCTGCTGCTGTGTTTTGGGGAAAGCTTATTTTGGGGGAAGGCTTATTTTAGCGCATGTGCTCAAAAGCCTGATTGGGCTTATTATCCAGGGAGATCTTATTTTCAGGGAAATAGGGCAGTCCCTAGATGTTTTTCGAACTGTAGCCATTGCAGCAACATACATGAAACTTTGGTGAAATTTTGAGATTATTGGTACTCACTGAGTTCAATATAAATTAGTGTCTAGAAACGATGAGAGGAACAAAATGCAAACTTTCCAGCTGGAATCTCAAGGGGACTCTAAAAGGTCTTTAGAAAGTTCTACTTCTTTAATATTCCCAAGCACTTACAGTGTTTTTGATAAACAATATATATGGATTCTCTACTAATTCTGTAAGTCTCAAAGGTGCTTTTTCAGGAAGCAACTGTACTTCCTTGTTTTTTCTTTTCTTTGAAGACTTTTCGCTTCTCATCCAAGAAATGGATAGTGGGGAATGGAAGGATTTATATTCCTTGTAGACAGCTGGTCATTTGCATCCTTTTAGAGGGTTGTTACAGCACTTGGAGGTTTATCTATGTCCTCAGGGAAATAAGAGATAAACATATTTATATATTTAAAGCATTGCATATTATTCTTTCTTGATTTCTGTTTCCTAGAAGAGTTCTTTCCAGTTTAACACCTTCTCGGTAAGTTGAAGTAAAATGGTTATTATCAACTATCCTTCTAGTAGTCAGAAAGACATTAGAATAATAGCTTTAGGATTAAAAAAAACAATTATCTTCTTTAAATATGATTTCTATTGAAACTTTAAAGAAGAAGATAAAAACTAATCCAAACTAATCTAAAGTAATGGGGGTGGGTGGGGAGAGAAAGAAATCAAAGAGATTTTGATTTAGGCTGATTTGCACATTTCTAATTTTATCTTAATCACAGTCACAGCAGGGCTGTAGAGAACACACATCAACTAAATTTAGTAGGAAAAAATAATGTCCTGCTTTTGAGAAACCATGTTCTCCAGGTATAAATGAAATCATAATCAAGTTGATTGAAAATATTTCCCCCTTTTCTCCCGTTTGCTCAGTTACCCCTGAAATGTTAGTGCTCTATAGCAGGCATTCCCAGGCCCCTGTTAGGAACTGGGCCACAGAGCTGGAAGTGAGTACAGGCGTGTACAGACAGGCGAGCAAGCAAGCAAGTAAAACTAAAACCATCCGCCTCCAGTCCATGGAAATTTTCCCCCCCATGACACTGGTCCCTGTGCCAATAAAGTTAGAGACTGTTATTCTATAGCAATCCACAGTAAAGCAATATGAAGTAGTGTTTAACCGAGCAGCACGTAACTTTGAGGGTATGCTTGTAAAGTGGGTGGTACAACCAGGACTAAGCCTAAATTTAATTTTTCAATTTACATTTTAATTTAATTACATATACATATATATATATAGTTAATATGATTCTATTATCATTGTTTAAAATAATTTCTGACAATTAAACGTTGCAAACTAAATACAAACTTTTTGGAACCTCAGTTTATGTACTTCGTACAATATCAAATAGCATCTAACAGAAAAAGTGCATTGCAATCGGTAGCAGCTTTTTATTCATTTCAATGTAGTTTGAGCGCACTCTCACTGTTCAGAATTTAAAGAGCCTTTTTAAAATAAACCTACTATGAATACTCAATTTAAGCTAAATTATTACTATGCCAATATTAACTTCTGAAATACTTGTAGTTAATAAATATGCACACATAAAACTAATATATGTGTGCACATATTATCTAGAATGAATATTCTTCGTTCATATCAGAGTAATTCAGAAGCTGAAAGTATTGTATTATTTGCAATAAATACTATTAATTATAAATGTCCTGTCACTTGGCTACTGGCACAAACATAAATTGGAACAAAATATTCAAGGATAATTAAGGTTTCCTTAGTGATACAAAACCTTAATATTTAAAACCTTGCAGGTTAACCACATGTTATTTATAATCCTTGCTGACAAAAAAATTAAGCTTTTAAGCACTCATATTGTTTTACCTAACAAAAAAGTTATACTTATAGAAACTGTTTTGTTATGAAAGCAAATCTTTGAATATCCAAGCGGACCCCTCAGTCACCCTGCTTCCAGAGTCTGCCCTAGTTTCAACTTGTGGATTACTTAATATTATAATAATCTATATTTAAGAAACCATAGTTTGGCTCTCCCTACCCAGTAAAAGGTATCATAGGTAGGAATACATATCTAAATATGAAGCTGACTAGATGATGTTGAACATGCTGTACATTCATGTAACAACTATCAGCAGCTCTTCAAAGATGTATCGGTCTCTGTGAGCCACAAATAGACATGTGTGTCTTTTTGGACTTATGGCTGTAATGAAATTTTTGACTTCTCTACACCCAATAGTATAAAAATTGGCAAGATGGTATATGGAATGTCATAATGCAAGACCAACATCTTTTGAATTTTTGGAAAATGTACAGAAAGTTGCAACCAAGATGATTAAGGGTCTCGAAACATATGAAGAACAGCTGCAGGAATTGGATTTCTCTAAACTAGTGAAAAGAAGGATTAGGGGTGTCATGATATGAGTGTTTCAATATTTGTGGGGACAGCCACAAGGAAGAGGGGAACAATATCTTTTCCAAAGTACAGAAGACAAGGCAAGAAACAATGGATGAAAATTAATCAAAGAGAGTGGCAACCTAAAACTAAGGGGAAAGGAGTAAGAACAATTAATCAATGGAACATTGTAGGTGCAAAGGGACTCGAGATTGATGATACATTTGACGTCTCCTTCAGGCTCAGCCTGGTTATCTCCTATATCTGCATGCTTAATGTCTATCTCATTGGTTATTTTCTCTTCAATAAAATTGTTCACATATACCCCTTAAGAGAGTTTCATGGAATTGATAGGAAAGTTTGTATAAGAGCATGAGTCAATATTATAAGATATTCTAATAGTTCAGATAAACATAAGTCTCCTGAATAACTATGGGAATCTTTTATTTTATTATTTCATTTATAATGGTGTTTTGGAAAACAAAGAATAGGTTCTAACAAACTGACTTCACTAGAACAGAATATAGTTAAAGCAGATAAACAGTTATAGTTGTATAAATGTATATTGAAGCATTATGAGCATTATTGTTAATGTTTCTACTAGCAACAACTACTCAGCTTCAGAACAACAGCCTGTGAGCCCAAGATATGGAACAAAAAATAAATTAATCACAGCTGCTTGTTTGAGGTGAGATGAGATGAGGGACAGCTGGGAATGTTAACACCATTGGGAAGGTAGGGGGTTTCAATAAAACAGTTTGTTTACAAAGCAAATCTTTCTTATAATGGAGGCTTTTTAAGCCGCTTTGAGAAAATGCATCAATTTAACAAAAAGATGGAGTTAAGATTTTAAATCTGACAAGTCTATAGTATATATTGATAGGCAATTCCCAAAAAAATAAGAAGAGAAGTCAAATTCAGAAGGGCATTTAGTACACCTGAAAAGGTTTTGAACAGCAAGAATGCTATGAGTGTTTACAGTTAACAAAATAAGCATTGGTTTTTAGTAGTCAGTATCAATCATGAATTGATGGAGTATTAGGAAAACAACAATCCATTCTTGAGAAACTGTTTGGTGCAATGGCATAAGGCTTGAAACCAAGAGACCATGTGTTCTAATACCTTAGCTATAAAATCAGCATAAAAACAAACCTAAGATGGAGGCAATGGCAAACCATTTCTGAAAACTATGCCAAGACAACTGCAAGGACCTATCCAGGTAGGCTCTCAGACACAATTGAATGGAAGAAAAAAAAACTATTCCCTTTGTCAGCAACCATATTATACACTGTCTCATTCAAATATTCAATCCTTATTTTTGTTGCCAAATAACAAGGTTTCAAAAAATTAATAATTACCTTTGTCCAAAGTCAAATTTTAGGCAAACTTTAGCAGAGACCTAGATCCACAAGTTTCTATAATTATTGAGATGATGTAAAGCTTTGGTGAGGTTGAATAGTAAGGATCTCTTTAAGAAGTTACATTGTTGGCTCTTAAAAACTGATTTCAAACTTCTTTGTCCACTAGTTTTTCATTGAATGGATGAGATTTGGTAGGTCTACACCTTGTGCAAATAGTGTATAGATTGACTCATTCCATTTTGAATGTACCAAATCATAGTGGCTACCCAAAATTTGCATTCTGGTTAGAATGATTAGATCTTGACCAGCTCAAGGTTGACTCAGCTTCCATCTTTCTGAAGTCAGTAAAATGAGAAGCCAGATTGTTGTTGGGGGCAATATGTTAACATTGTAAACCAACCTACAGAGTGGATTGTGTCTTTAATTTTGATTTAATAGCAATAGTGCTTAGACTTATATACTTCTCCATAGTTCTTTATAGCACTATTTGAGCAGTTTACAAATGTCAGCATATTGCCCCAACAATCTGGGCTCTCATTATCCTGACTTCAGAAGATGGAAGCTGAATCAACCTTGAGCCAGTCAGGATCTAACTCCTGGCTGTGGGCAAAATTAGCATGCAATACTGCATTCTAACCACTGTGCCAACACATCTCATGTGACAACTAATCCAGATATCTTTTTTTAAAAACACCTGTTCCAGGTCTTACTGTAAATTTTTATAAGGCAGACAGAAATCCCAAAGTCATCCATTCCACAGAAAATGTTTTTCTGCTTAATGACATGGATAGATACTGTGATAGAGTGACTGTCTATTCTACAGAAATAAGCTTGCTTACATATGAGAATTTGTTGAATATTTTTTTATCTGTTAGGCTATATTTATTGGATTTTAGTCAGTGACTTTAATTATGTTTTTATTTGATCTGTGTCAAAGAATTATGAGGGATCACAAAGGATAAGTAGAAGCTGTTATATCTTTTTATAGTCTCTCTCGGTTTCATGACAGAATGGAAGAGGTAGAAAGAAGAGATCCCTGATATTATACCATGTGAGATATCAACCTCTCCTCTTGGTAACAGCATTTGTGGGGAATCCACTTTGTCATACCTTCCTTTTTTAAAGATAAAAGTAATTAAGTTAAGGAACACATATTTTCCTGGACCAATTTTTGGAAGTGGTGTATTTTGTTGTATGTGTCATTAGTGACAATTGAAACACAAAAGCACTTCAGATATATCATCCAAGATAATACCCCATGGGGGGGCAAGGCTACTTCTACTACATGAGAGAAATGTCATGCTGACACCTCAGCTAATTGTACTTCTGTCTGTCCAGATTGGGTGGGCAATTAATTTTCCCAAGGAGCCATGTGAGAAAGTGGTACATTTATGGAGGGCTGCCATCATCACACCCTCTGCATCCTAGACTTATGCTTCCCTGTCTCCCTGCCTTCTGATGCCAACACTGCCAATGCCACAGGCCAGACCGCCCTTGCTTATAGGCGGGATGTGGCCCACAGGCCATAAAATGGCCATGTCTGGAAAGGATTCAGCGCCCATCCTGGGACAATGGTGTCCCTTGACTGAAAGCTGTCATCTGCATTTCAATAATTTGTCATACAGAGGCAGGCATGCATAGATTTCAGTTGAGAGGGAGATGCACATTTTTCTTTCTTCTCATGCTGTGTACGTCCTGCGGGTGACTTCATTCTTTTATGGGTCAAATAACAATGGTGATGACATCACCTGATAAAATAACAGTTAAGTTAATATGACTTGGTAGTACCATCAATTGAGGGTAACCAAGTATGGAAATTGAAGGAAATAAAATAAAATTACATTGCAAGGTATGCAGCAAACTGTCAAACGATAGAAGCATTTCTCAGCATTGTTAAAACTTATTATAAAACATAGCTATTAGTTTTGTCCAAGCTCTATTCTCTCCTCCTCATGAGTGTCATTTCTCGATGAATACAAATTTTATGCTGTTCTCTCTTTCAATCTTTCTTTCTCTATGGTTCTTACAAGTTGGATTACTGCCAAGAGGTTGCTGAATCTTGCTGACTGTTGCTAGAAAGTCCAGGACTCTTTAAGTACTCTATGGTGTCAGTTGCCATTAAGACAAGGAAATGTAATTTGAACTTCCCTGTTTAAAATGTGCATCTTAGCATGGCTGTTAGCCACATTTCTGGTTGTTCAAATATTGTAAGGCTTTAGAAAATAAAAATCACCATTAGGTTAATGAGTAACTTGGAATTTTCAGTGAGTGTTTCTATAGACAGTGCTTGTCTTCTCCAATAATTCTGAATTCATAACAACTCTATAACTTAATTCAACCAATATTTAATTTGGCCTTTTCTGCTTCCCCCTTTTCCTAGGACCATTCAGCTGATTAAAAGTCATAGTTCAAATCCTATTGAAACTGCAAATAAGGTCATTTTTATTGGGATCACATTACATTTGTCTTGCATGCCTATGTGTGTAAATAATGTACATAACTGCAAAGAAATAAAACCAATGACTGAAATAAAATCATTCTAGATTATGTAGGAAGCATATTTAACAAATTCTTTTAATCTAAGGAATTTATTAATATAGTATCCTTTTGGTAGATAGCCATACTGTTCCTGAACTGTAGCCTCCACTTGGGTCGTAGGACCTACCATGGTTACAATCTTAGTTACTGCATGTTTGTCCTTATCTATGTGTCTGCCAAAGATGAATAAAGGGATATTTGCAGACAATTCTCACAAAGCATTAAGGGAGACGGGGAATAATCTATTATCAATGTATATGATCATAAAATATTCACATAATTTGAAATTGTTCCTTTGTCTTTGGTCACAGAGTTGATCATATATAGGTAAGATATTAAAACCTAATGTTTAATGGTTAGTTCTACATGCAGAGGATGTTAAAGAATTAACCACATGAAAAAAATCACATAGGTTGTGACCATAGCCATGAAATAACAGTATATCCTGAGGAAAATATTATGACAAATCACAATATTATGGTGCAGAAATTGAACACTAACAACAAAGGTAAGTTAACGATATGATATTACCCATTGTAACATGGCTTTGAAAATTGGACCATCAGAAAAACTGATTGAAGAATAGTTGATGCTTTTGAATTGTGGTGCTGGAAGAAATTGTTGAAAGTATAATTCAATACCAGATAAATAAAAGCAGATCATTAATAATGAAGCTAATACTTTGCATATATAATACAAAAACAAGACATTGAAGGGGGGGGATGAATCCGGACACTTTCTATTTTAAGAAAGTAGAATAAGATGCCAATAGAAGATGGCTTGATACTGATGACACAAATATCAGTTTATAAGTACTGAAGAAGCAGCAACTGACAAATAAACTGAGCAAATGATGTTCTATCACTTGTTTCTAATTCTATTAAAGAATTAGAAGCAAGTGAATGATTAAACAACAAGCAATAGCACTCATTACACTTCCAAAAAATGCTTTGGGAGGGTACAAACCAGTTTTTGCATGATTTATTTCCAGCAGAGATTTAGCTGCACATGAATTGTTAGACTTGGCTGGTGTAATATGATTTTTTTTTAATGATAGCATAGATTTCTACACTATTGAAAAAAATCTACAAAATCTCTTGAGATTTTTCATTAGCAATCACATGAGATTTTCATATTCTACTCTGAGGTTTCAGCATATATGGTAAGCTAATGAAGTGTCTATTTGGGTATATGTACAGTATATCTGTGTGGATGGATACACAGATAGACACACCAACACACACATATCTGGACACAATCTGGATTTAATGCAGTTTACAGTATATGACATTGTGCTTTGTGAGTGCCATGTTGCCAATCCCAGTTCAACTCCTTCATTTTAATGTTTTTCCTTTTCTTTCTTGTTTGGAGTATTCTGCATTTTTATACATGAACTTTATCAGATATAAGGGAAATTCATCATCTCTTTCATCAGGGAACTGGAAACAGAGATGGAATCTACCATAGACATTTCAGATATATTTTGAAATGTCACCTTAAATGGAAAACTAACTCTTAAAAATAAGCTCTAGAACAGAACAGAGATGATATTGAAAAAAATATGTGGCAAAAAATTGGAAAACAGAAAAAAGTGAAAGTACGGTATTTATTTATTTTTGTAATCATAGAATAAGACATAATTTTGTAAATGTACTTATTTGCTTCAAAGGAACCTGAAAACTATGTTTTTTTCTTTTTAAGTCTTTGTTTCTGAACTTCTGCTTTGCTTACTTGCTTGCTTGTGGCAACTATTCAGAAAACAGCTGGAAAAAACAAGAAAGTGTATGAAAGATTTTGAGACATGAAGAGAGAAGAAATGATGTCATCTTTCCAGATTTTCTTATTATAACTTACTTGCTGTTTATATGTACACTGAGAACTTATGCACTAGAGACAAATTCCTTGTGGGTCCAATCACACTTGGACACTCGGACATCTGTTCTGTTCTAAATAAATTTATAACATTATAGCATGTATCAGTATAGTATGTCTCATTTGTTTGTTTGTTTGTTTGTTTATTTATTTATTGACCTGGTCTACTGTAAAGAGATGATATCAAGATTTCTTGTTGTATTGGATAAAACATCAAGCTGGAATTTTGGGACTTTCAATCCCAACACATATGGAAAGTTGGTTGGCTCTGGGTAAAATAGTTTTTACATTACAGTTCTATTTAGTATCCTGGTTATCACATTCTGGTTTAACCATTCTATATCTTCCAAAACATTCCTAGGCAGAGCGTAGTATAATGTATACAAATAATCTGGTTATCTGTTTTGGTGGCTAGAATAATTTAGGTTCATTTCTGAGAAGAATGGAATGTGATGCTTTGAAGCCATATCATTTTGACTTCATGAAGAAATATCTTTAGCTCAGTTCCCCCATGAATTGATCTACTGAGGGGGAAAAGTCATTTTGGTTTCTCTTTGAGTGAGCTATTTTTTCCCTATATGCCTGAGTAATTCCTTTCTTCTTGGCCATCTCCTCTTTTCAGCCTTCTGTTCTTGGGCTTCACCCAAGGGTTTTTCTTTGTTATTTTATTAAGTGCACATTTAGTATATTAGCATCTTGACATTCCTTCTAACCATCTGTGATTGGGAAACAATATTTAGAGCAATTGTCAAAGCTTAGCTTAGATAAATCTAGTGGAAATATTTTTAATGTAATAAAGGTTGTCTAATATTAGCAATCATTACATTATTGTAAGTAATTAAATGGAAGTATCAGAACAGTGCTACATGATAGGATTTTATTGCTTTGTTATTACTATTTATTCATGCATGGTGTTTTTTTTCCAAAGGCACAGTGGGAGTCTTAAAAAGTTTTATTTCAGTTTAGAATTGCCAAAAGATATTACAGGTACAACTAAACAGTTGGAAGAAATATAGTAAAACTGGATGAAATTTAGAATAAACTGGGCAGAAAAAGTGCGATCAAATACTCTTGAGTGCTCATTGTTAAACAATAAAATAAATGTGTATTATCCCTAATGCATATTCATTGTCGTCCGGTAATCCTTTTCCTAGAGTCCTGGAGTGATAATCTACTAGAAACCTTTGGTGACTACTATACTGTTGCAGGCTTGAGAATACTTGTTTTGGACTCCGTATAGATAGAATATATCTCTGATCAAAACATAAAACTTCATATTCTTGTAATATTCTAATTAATTATTAGAAACTAATAATGGCTGTTCAGAACCTACCTTTTATCGAATGTTTTTGTTAAGTATTTGTATGTGCTAATCACATCCCTTTGCTTCAAAATGAGATAAAACTCTTGCCAAAAGTGTTTGGTTTTGCTGCCAGTATTTTAACGCCATGCAGATATTTGTAGCTTAATGAAAACAGAATATCTTGGCACTGAAGTGGCATGAGATAGATGAATAATGAGAAGCTAGAGATAAAGAAGGAAGTAATAATGTTACTACCATTTTGGAGCCCTGAATGTTAGCAGAAAATGCTTGTCACTTTTCCGGTTTCATATCCTGTGTCTGATCCATTCAGTGAAATATCTTGGACTGGCATTATCAGTTAATTTAAAATATACACTTCTCTTGGTGGTTTACACACTTAATTCAAACAGAATCCAATGCAAACAAAACAAAGAGTAAAGAACATTAGTAATTCAGTAGCAGAATCTAAGAAAGAAATAGATGCTAGAGTTTATATGTTATTTATGATTTTTCATTACCACTATTTGTGTTGTTTTTAATTGTGCTGAAAAAGATGTATTGTAAAGTAATATATTTTAACATTAATTAATTAATTAATTAGATGTCATTAATTTGATAACTCCTAGAAATGGCAGGTACATTTTCTTCAGGATGATTTGTCCCAAATCTGGACCTTCAGGTTGGTATTGTTTCACCATTCCCATTGTAATAAAGTCGATTTACCTTGCTGTTGACTGTCCTCTTTCTTCTGCTTACTCCTAATTTCCTACCATTATAAACCTTTACAAAGCCAATTCTTTACATAATGTATCCAAAGTATAATAATTTGAGCTTTATCATTTGTGCCTCAAGTGAGAACTCTTAATTGATTTGATTGATGATTCATGTATTTTTTTCAAGGTTTTTTTTCTTCATGGTGGTATTTTTAGGAGTCTTCTACTAGGTGCTGGATTGATGACTACTGTTTAAATGCTAGATCCTTCCCTGTTGGGACTTCCTTCTGAGTTGAATATCTTTTCCATATCCCACTTTCAGTGTCTTTACAGAGGTTGTTGTAATATTGCTTTTTGTTTCCTTTAACAGACCCTCTGAAATTCTTTGTTAAATTCATTCCTAAGATTACATTGATTGTTCTGGTAACCAATTTGCTTTTGTTTGTTTCTTGATCTTTCGTGTTTCTTTTTAACAACTGACTTAAGTTCATTCCACGGTTCCTCTGGTTCCCTTTCTATCAAGTCAAGACTTTGAAGCAATTCCAGATGTTCTCCTCAAAAATGATGGGTATGTCATATTATGGAAACTGGTTGGATTATTTATTCCACTTTAGCTTAACTCAGAATTTGCACATGAGCAATTTGTGATCTATTCCATAGTCAGCCCATGACCATTCTAACTGAGCTTTCTACCTCCTTGTATGAATTATATAGTCAATCTGATTCTTTTTTTTTTGCCAAATAGTTTTTTATTTTCCATACAATTCATTTTCCAATTTCATTTCCATATACAATTAACAATTCTTTTTCAAAT
>JANHFT010003603.1:632825-658226 GCA_032467955.1 Pseudoxenodon macrops | reverse complement strand
GAAATCTTTATTGGCCAAGTATGATTGGACACACAAGGAATTTGTCGTTGGTGCATGTGCTCTCAGTGTACATAAAAGAACAAGATACATTCGTCAAGAATCATAAGGTACAACACTTAATGATAAGGCATAGGGTACAAATAAGCAATTAGGAAACAATATCAATAAGAAGTCGTAGGATACAAGTTACAAGTTTTACAGTCCTGCAGTCCTAGGTGGGAGGAGATGGTGATAGGAATAATGAGAAGTTTGGATCAATCAACAACTATGATTATCTATATATGAAAATATCCTCAACTTAGGACCACAGTTGAGCTCAAAATTTTCTGTTGTTAAGTGAGCCAGTTGGCTCAGTGTTGTGTGATCCCCTTTTGCGACCTTCTAACATGCAAACCCAGGGGGAAGCCAGATTCACTTAACAATCATATTGCTAACCTAACCCTTGTGGCGATTCACTTAACAACCGTGAAGCAAGCAAAGCCCGTAAAATGGGGCAAAACACACTGAACAAGTGTCTCACTTAGCGACAAACGTTTTGTGCTCAACTGTCGCCGTAAGTCGAGGACTACATGTATATGTATGTGCGTTGGTATGCACCGTATGTGTTTGTGAGCATATTGGGGGCAGGTAATAGCTTCATGCTTCGTTGTGTGAAAACTCTACATAATCGATGCTTTTAGCCTCATTAAAATCAGCGCTGGTATTAAGTGGTCGGGGAGTAGAAAATCTTATTTAAAAACAAGCCGGCTTGGTGTTCAGTGTTGCTGTTTTGCATAACAAATAGATCTTTTGCTTAAATCAGCTGCTGGGGCCTTCCTGGAATACTGATGAACTGAACAGGGGTCCATCTCTAAATAGGAATCTTCCGGCATATTCTCTGGTTCAATAGCATTGGGTGCAGGAATCGAGGGTAGGAGGGAGGGTTCTGGAGGAGCCCATCCATACACAAGAGCTGTGGTGGCGCAGTGGTTAGAATGCAGAGCTGCAAGCTAACTCAGGGCCCGCTGTCAGCAGTTCGATCCTGACTGGCTCAAGGTTGACTCAGCCTTCAATTCTTCCCAGGTGGGTAAAATGAGGATCCAGATTGTTGGGGGCAAGAGGCTGACTCTGTAAACAGCTTAGAGAGGGCTGTAAAGCACTGTGAAGCGGTATATAAGTCTAAGTGCTATTGCTATCAAGTGTAATTGGGATAGATAGAAGCTCCCCAGAACACAAGGACAGGGTATGCTAAGTGGCTGCTGAATGAGTTTGTGTTTGCCTACAGGGATATGGATTTCTCAAATAGCTTGAATTCTGAAGAGGGCACTATTTATGCTGCAGCCCTTTATGAACTCATAAATCTTCCTTGTTTCATATGAAAATCAAAGAAAAATTTTTTTCAGTCATACAAGCCCAGCATCGCTAAATTAATCTTTGTAGTGATTCAATTTTCAATAATAGAGTTGGAAGGGACTTTGGAGATCTTCTAGTCCAACCCCCTGCTTAGGCAGGAAACCCTACACCACTTCAGATAAATGGTTATTTAACATCTTCTTAAAAACTTCCAGTATTGGAGCATTCACAACTTCTGGAGGCAAGTTGTTCCACTGATTACCAGTAATTGTGCTAACTGTCAGGAAATTTCTCCTTAGTTCTAAGTTAGTTCTCTCCTTGATTGCTTCTTGTCCTACCCTCATAGTTTGACTCTCTCTTCTTTGTGGCAGCCCCTCAGATATTGGAATCATGTGTCCCCTAGTCCTTCTTTTCATTAAACTAGAGATATCCAGTTCTTGCAATTGTACTTTGTAGCTTTTTTAAATTTAGTTTTCAACCACATTAACTATCTTTGAACTTTTGAAAATGATGACTTGGGATGTAAGTAACCAGTGTATACAGTTTGTTGGGGGGGGGAGTTCACCTTCAGTATGCGTTTTGGGAAGTGTACACAGGGATGATAGGACACATTTGTTGTTCCTTTTGTCCAAAGAACCTTGTTGAAAGAGGTGCCAGCGCATACATCAGGAATATTCATTTCCTTCATTGCAAATTGTCCCTTTGTCTTTTTAAGAGCACAAGAATCCTGTTTCTTAAAAACCAAGCCATGAATTCTTTTGTGAATATGTATAGTATATTTATGAATAGACACTGATCATTTCTTCGTTTGCATGGATCATTTCACCTAGGACAAGCTCAAGAAGGAAGGCTTACAGGAATTCCTTAAACTATTTCATTTTTCCTAAATTAATTCTTGGGATATCATAGCTTCCTTTCTTTCACTGGAATATTTATCATGAAGAGATTATTCTAATCATGTACTTTCAGACAAAATTCTTAGAACAAAATAATTAATCAAAAGTAGCTTACCATTTGATTTCTCATTACTTGATTACTCAGCTGGTATCTGAATATGTAAAACGACTCAATAGAAAAACACTATCTGAGGTCATGCAAAATTATGAGAAAGATGTGACTTAACATAGTTCATTTGCAGATGAAGATTATGACCTGATGACACATTTATCCAGAGTAAAGGACTTTGTCAGGAAAATGCATCCTTTCTTTATAGCATGCTAAATTCAGAAATTATTCTCAGTCCAATTCTAAATAATTAAGGAGATACCAGATCATCTTCTTTTTTTCAACAATGAATAAGGTAGAAGTGATGGTAAACAATGTACTGTAATGGGACTGAATATTCTGTTTCAAAAAATTGAAGGAGATTTCTGAATCTTTCGTTCCTTTAACAGGAAGAGTATAATGATTTATTTGTTACTGGCATACACTGTGCAATCTGAAGCACCAAAAGCACTTAATGTTATACAAAGAGATAATTAAGTTGACTATGACCCTACAACTTTGTTTCTCTAAAGTACTCATTTGTACAATTTCAAGTGCTCATATATATTATTATGTATTTGAAAAATGCCAGTGTCTATAAATACATAATATCCCTTGAAAATTTGGATCATTATCACATTTTGAAAAAAAACATTACATTCAAATTCACTTTTCATTGTATAATACGAAGACCATCAAATAAATGTGCTTTGTAATTCAGTTTAAATACAGTATAATTCCGACTGTTTTAATAGATAGTCCTGCAAAGTTTCCTTACTACACTACAGGAAAGATATTCTCATGATTTATAAATAAAAAAAACATCAGTTCTTTTGAGAATATCAGTGCAATGAAAGTGTAATGAATTCCGTTCTTATTTTTACAATATAAAATGTAGACTAGACAACTTTATAGCATGAGAAGTACCACTGTCAACTTGGAAAGCTTTCTAGCAAACCATATTGTTCTTTAAAAACAACAACAACACTACATCCCATTAACTGTGATAGTGTTCCTTCCCCTCCTCTTGTTTTACCTTACAATCGGATTTATTGTTTTGAGGATGATTGTTTTATTTTATAGAAATGTAAAAGTCCTGGAAGGCCACAGGCATATTTTCCATATCAGGATTCCTTCTCTCTATGAGGCCATTTATTATAATAGTGGAAAAGGGACCACTTTAGTGTACTGCAGATAATTGGACCAACCATTTTTCACTAATGTAAAATGAGATGAAGCAAGTATGAAGCACTTTTTTCATTTCCCAAGGCAAAATAAATGAACAAATGAAGTATAATATTTACCACTTTTCACATATATTATGAAAAAAATGCACCCATTTCTGAACAATTCATTGCCTAACATATAAATTGATACTTTATTATCCAATTACAAAAGGGGATGAAAGGATTACAATAAATCGTAGTTTGTAAAAGCTATGATAATCCCTTATCACATAGGGGAAGAGAGAAAAATAAATGACTATTGGTAATTCACTGTATTTGTATGAAAAGTTTGCATTTTCTGTTTCTTGCCAGGCAACATTGCCATTTTGATTGTTAAAGAGGTTGGAAGGAGATAGCTGGAAAGAAGGAGACTTGAAAATCTCACTAACTTCATGAGCAGGTTATCTTACCTTTTCAGTAACCTGCAGTCACTTTTTTCTTCAAAGAAACAAAACATACTGGTACCACTTACATGGATGGCACAATCCCTTACATTTTCTTTCTTCATTTCTTCATAGAATAGTCACCTCAAGTGATTATGCAACATTTTATAGTTCACTTTAAGAAAAAACAAAAACAAAATGAAGGAAGAACTTCTGCTAGCCACTAGAAAAATAAGATGACTTCATCTCTTTCTAGTCCAGTCATGGGTTTATAACCTCTACTGGACTAGTCCCTGCAGTTTTTGGGTGAAGATTTTGAGAAATAGTTTGTAATTGCCTTTTCCCCAGGGATGAGATACAGTGATTGGCCCAAAGTCACACAGCAATTGTGCCTAAAGCAAACTTGCAATCTCATAATTTCTAGCCTAGTATCTTAAATATTACACCAAATATGCTTGCTAGTACTCTTAGCACTGAAAATTATAAATGTTTACTTAGCAACTTTTTCAACCCTCATTATAAAATATTAACTATTTTGATAGATTAATGAAAAATACCATATCTGGCTGGAAAAAAATCACACAGTCATTAGAGGGAAGTAAAGAAATAAGAGTTTTGTATTTCTTTGTTGACATCTAGTGGTGATCCAGATTTTTGCATTCAAGATTTGGAAGCCCTAGTAGACAGTCAATGTTGGGACAACAGTACTTTAAAGAATAGGCATCACTTGCTTTACCAATAAACTAGGAACTGTTTACCATGCAGAACTGTGACAGGAAGTGCCAATACACTGAAGAATAAGAAATCCATTGGCATTTTCAGTTAAAAAACATCAGAATCTGATAGAAATATAAGTCCCCAGATGTGTCAATCAAAAAAAAGGGAAGCTTGTAAGATTTTTAAAAAGCGATGTGTATACATTTTAACAGTATCATAAATTACCTATTTACTCAGGAAATTTGTTATTTCACACATGCTGAAGAAGAAATTTTAGCATGGAAAATATGGTTTCCTTACCAATTAGGGATATTTTTTTCACTTCAGTCTAGAGTGCCACATTTCTCAAGCTGAGAAATGAAATACCACAGACAGTTTCTCTCAGAAGAGACATAGAAAAGAAGGCAATCTTAAAGGTTCCCTGGTGCTAGTTCTCACAGGGCATTATATATTGAAATCAGTGAACCACATACTGGAGTTGAACCTAAAATCCTATTCACAACAGAGACCACAGAATTATTGCCACACAATCACCAAGTATCTCACAATACGTAAGCCACTAAGATTGCCTTACCGCTGTACCCTGCTTTACTGGAGGCGACATATGTTTGTGCAGCAGGTAGGCAATGCAAACACAGTGTATGCAATTCAGAGGTGGGTTCCTACCAGTTCAGACTGGTTCTACTGAATAGGTAGTAAGCTGCTGGTGACATCACGGAGCCGGTTCTGGTCCATGGATGCCACCATCTTTTTTTTCAAAAAATTTTTTGGGGGGAAATTATTTTTTTGAATTTTCCCAGGTATTTTTTTCTTCTGCGCATGCACAGAAGTCAAGTTTCTGGGACTGCGCATGCATCACCATCTTTTTTTGGGCATTTTTTTGGCATTTTTTGTACTGCGCATGTGCGCGCCCATGAGGCACGCCCACGTGGCACGTGAGGCAATGAACCAGCGGTGAATTAAGTTAGAACCCACTCTTGATGCAATTGTGTGCAAGGCGCATGTTGGAGAGAGGACTTGGTAGGAGATGCAGTAGGAGGGAACAAGGAAGAGCTGCAAGGAGCATGCGGGAGCTAGTTCTGGTGCAATTGCAGTGATCCTTATGGAACCTTGTGGAAGAACTATCATATACTGAGAGAGTGCTTGATTGGAGAAGAGGTGGCAGGAGAGTGAAGTAAAGATAGGTGCAAAGTATCTGCCTAGGCAGGTGAGAGAGGAATTAAAGAAAAACGTAGGCCATTTGAGTGATAGCAGCTCTGTGTTGGCTGAGAAAGAGAGATATAGCTATGTTAGACAGTCCATAATCTGAGAAAAGCCAAAGGAACATGCTGAGGTTGAGAATGTAATAAGAATCAAGAGCAAGAAAGCACAAAACTTGGAGCATGAAGCCAGATGCCAAAGTTGCTTCCAGCAACAGAAGGCAATCCCTGTGTGGTTTGAATCCTCTTCTCAATGAGCACACATGGCTGAAGCTTTTCTTCATTATCAGCAGTTGCTGATAATGAAGGTCTTTACTTGTTTCATGTCTTGCCACTTACTCATGATGGGCTGACTTTGATAGAAAGTCATCTTGGAGACAGGAAGCATCTCCCATGCTTTCTAGCCCCTAAAATGACATGATAGTTTTCAGTGCTTAGCAGGGATAGGCCTGAAAAGCCTTGGAATTGGTGGACGAAAGGCTGCCATAGATGAATGTGAGGTTCCAAGGCCCATTACCTGCATTTTTGCATCCAACCCTTTGACCATGATAATTGTAGCTGTACAAACCCAGCAAGTGACCTCACCCTGTGGTTAGACTACTACAATTATAAGATTCTTCTGCTTCAAGTAAGGTCCCAAACTTCAACAACCTCCAGGCATCACACTACTGATTCATCCCCAGCTGTTTGATAACCTCTTACAATGACTATATGTAAATGTGAAAGAACAAGGAGGAATAAGCTCCCACAGGAACAGCCACTGGGACAATCTTCTTCTGTATGAGAAGCAACTGAAACTCTTCAAGAAACACTAGAAACACTCTAAAACTTCCAAGCTGTCCCAATTTCTGGATTTATGCCCATTAAAAAGTAAAGTCTCATCTATATCCATTTAAGCAAACATTAATACTTTTATGCTTCATACTATGCTTCACTATTGTGTCATTTCCACAGTATTTAACACACATAAGAAACCAATGGTTTGGACAAGTCAATGGGTTTGGCACTGATGTCATTAATATTCTCATAAAACTTAGCTACAGTTCTTTCAGGACATCTAGGCACTGTAAAAATTAGACATGGGTCTGATTATAAATAAGCTTAGTATCAACAACAACATTAGTTTTCTTTATGGTGCACCCATATTATTGAATAAATTGATACTGGAGCAACTCTCTTAACTGCAGCATAGGACATAAAGCATATTTATGAATCCAGGGCTCTTAATGTTAGTGCTGTAGCTTTTTTTAAAATTAAAATATTGGCATTTATTATGCTTTTGTTTTTAAATGTACATTATTATTTTTCTTTGTAAACTGCCTGGAGAAATTAAAGCAATATTTGGCATCTGCTATATTAAAATAATAAATAAAAAGGTTTAGACCATTCTTTAATAAGCAAACAAGCTCTGCCATAAACCATGCTCATTTACAGTACTATACTTTGCAAACCTTTCCATCTATGGTGTAGATACTTGTTTGGGCTGTTTTGGCTGATTGCTTTCTTCTTTGGTGAAAATCAGAGGAGCAATTGCATAAAAGATACTTGATTTTCAGTTTGCTGTTTTGCTTCCTTGAACTGTGTAGTACTTTGAAGTTATTCAAATTGAAAAGTGCTTCTCAATCTGTGATCTGTGGACCCCGTGGGGGAGGGGCCCAATGTCATGGGAGGGGGTCCACAAAGATTTGAAAAATTGCTATGATTTAAGTCTTGGTGGTCCGTGGCCATGGTCCCTGGCCCCCAAAAATATTTAAAGGGGGACCCAATGAAGAAAAGGTTGAAAACCACTTGTATATATAATAAAATAATTTATATCCAAAATATATTTATATTTATGGGGCTAAACTCTATTAACTATAGTAATAGGGTGCCAGTAAGGTATTGTTTTTTTTAACTCTTGCTATGAACTGCTCTGAATTATAATTCTTAAGATGGGTTGGCAGGTAATTCTCTTAAACAAATAAATTCTATACAAATAATCAAAGAAAAAGAAAATCCATTGTTGTATATAAGAAAATAGTTTCTTATTTGACAATATATTTCTGATATCTAATTGAAAAATATTCATTGATTAGTACTTAAATTACTGATTTCATTGAAACACATCTGCTTATTAAATAATAGGGAAAGCCCTTTTCGAATATTTGAGCAACGGTGTTATGTAATACCTTTCACTGTTATAAACAAACTCATCTGTAATAGTTTTCTTTTTCAGTAATATACCAGAACTAAAATAATCCTCCACCAATTACCTCAACTCTCAGGTTACAATTTGCCCTCAGTGATTAATCTTCCAATTAAACCTTTAAACCATAGTTATTATATATATAATGCATTCAATAAATGGAAGCTTATGGGGTATGCCTTATGCAATTGAAAGCAATAGTAAATTTTTTTTTTGCTCTTTCTGTTTTGCGCAAAAGACTTGAAATAGTGCATCCCATTTTCTCTTAGGCTTCTATTTACCTAATAATCCAAATAGGAAATCAGCAATCAGCTTGCAAAGTTATGATATAATATGTATTTTTCTCTCTTTCTCTTACATGTAGGAGGGCTGTCTCAAGTTAACATCCGTAGGATTAAATAACTGCATAGCAGAGTGCCTAAACAGCATTTTATATTATCTCATATGCGTGCCACATCGGGATTTAAGAACTCTGCTGATTTTAAGCCAAAATCCCTAATCCAGTCCTTAGTGCTCTTTCAACTGTTAACATTGGAGAGAGGAATTAATCCTAATATACGCCCACTGCCTAGATGAATTTTGAAAGATTATGTAGATTTCATAGTGCAAAAGTTCATTGACTACAATAACTATTACATTGCCTGGATATCATTGATAGGCAGATTTTTGGCCAGGGATGTTAAGCTATCCATCAAGCAAAAATGATTGCTACATTACATTCACTCCATTCATTTCAGTGAGTTATCTTTTACAACTATTATATTCCAGCTGTGAATTGGTTTGATTCAACCTTATACAAATTTAATAAAACCATTCTATTTTTTTTATTTTAAATTTTGTCAATGGAAATTTGGAATAACCTCTGAATAGCTTTTGAATAACCATTGTATGTATGGGAAAACAAATATATAAATAAACCACCCATTTCTAGATTATCTCCTGGTGCTCTGCTTTTTTTTCAGTCTGTAGAGTTCTTCATGGATGCATACATGCACAGATACAAGTGAAAAATAAATAAATACCAGTGTTGATTTCAGTCCTTTATTCCTTTATTATCAAGTGGATTTGTGGACATTAAAGAGAGGGATCCATTGACTATTGTAACTTTTCTCTTACATCTGGATAAGAAATGTGAAGTAGGGAAGGGTTGAGTGAAGTGCTCTAGTCTGCTCTGTGATGCTGATATGAGTAGCCAGCCCGATGAGTTTTATCTTCCTCACAAGCCTGCCTCTCAAGAATCCTTGGGGGAGTACTAGTCTACTAATTTCTTTTCTGCCAGAATGAACGTTTAGGGCATTTCACTTGGAAGAGAAGAAGATTAAAAGATCCAGATTTCTTCAGATACTGTTTTGGGAATTGTGTGGGCCCCTATGTTTACTCAAATCCATACATTATGGAGAAAGAAATATTATCTCTTCAAGCCATTCCTGAGTTTAGACCACTGCCTGTATTTTTATAGAGTATTTTCCCCCTTGCCTTCTTCCTAGGGCTGAAACCAATGTCTTATGCCGAAGGCAAGACTAAAATTCACAGTTTCCTGTTTTCAAACCCAGTGTCTTAGCTACTACACCAAAATGGTTCTTTTTTTTCTATTTATCCTTTCTTAACTTTCATCTGTTTGTCTGATCTGTGTGCCTGTATATCCAGATTCTTTGCAGTTATCCAGCAAATTGTTCCTCACCATTTTAATTTTTTATTTGCTGTGAGGTCTACCAAAATAAAAACTTATTGTTTGTCTACCTTAATTTATATTGAGTTGTTTTTATTGTTTGAGTGGATATAAGTTAGAAACTGTCTTGTTAGTCTATATATTATATGCCAACGTTGTTCTCATCCCACCAAAAAACAAAGGGGGGGGGGGAAATAAATGAATATTAAAAATTCCCCTGAACAAGTCAACAAAATTAAACACACACAATAAATCATATAAATTCTAAATATAAAGGAAAATCACCTCTTTCCCACACTCATATTTGGAATTATATAACTTTTTTTATTTTGTTATAATACTATTTTGGAACAATTAATTAAAACTAGACCATATGAAGTCATATTGTATGATTTTTACTCTCCTTGCTAATAAATCTAATTCAAGGGATTAGAGTTGATAAATTTAATCAAGCCAATTTACAAAATCTGGAACAGATACATTCTTCCAGGAATACACAATCACTCTTTCAATGTTTATAGAAATTTTTACTGGTGCTTGAGGTTATTTGTTTATTTATCAAAATTCTGCACCACTCCTCTCACCTAACTTTGGTTTGCAGATTAAATCTTGAACAAATTCTATCCAACTCTTGCTGCCTCTGAATCTTAAATCTCAAATTCCAATAACATTTTGCCATCTTCGAGTCTCAAATTCACGCGCTCTTAAAGAACCCATGTTCTCCTAAGTTTTTTTAAAACGTTCTAGGGTGTAATTTATGAAATATATAACAGAAGCAAAGCACGATTAATATAACATAATATAAATAATATTTTAAACTTCTTGTATGCTCTTCTTACAACATATGAAGTCAAAATACAGATATTCTCTTTCTCTTAGTATGGTGCAATTATTGATGTATTTTTCACAGTGAAGAATCAAGGTGAATTTATATCTGAAAACTATTTCTTCCTGAGTCTGATGCAAACACCAGCTGCTTTGCATTCACCTCCCACTACATGTGGTGCAATATAAAAGAACAACTGCAGGGACTGTTGTCACTGTGTGATGGCTGGCATGATTTATGTGTTGTTGAGTCAGGAAATCATGAGCATCAAATTAATCCAATATGAAAAGCTTGCTGTCTGACAGAAATTTCAGTTTATGTCAGTTCTTACACACACACACACACACACTGAAAAGAGCTGTATCCTTCTTTATGCATGAGCAAATTTGGTTGACTGAATTTTCAAATGCTTTGGATAAGCTGGAATCTTTTCAAAATCATCTTGATGCTAAAAAAAAATTGCACATTCTAAATTTGAACATTCCTCCTAACAGTGTTGATGATATTTCCCCGTCCCACTCCAGGTTTCGTGGTAGTTTCCATCTCTTCTACAAGTGACCAGTAATAATGTAAAAGAGATTTGCTGAAGTCTGGCCAAATATCCAGATTTGACTATGTTTACTTATTTGTTTGTTTATATAGCCTCCCATCTCACCACCAAAGGTGGCTCTGGGTGTCATTTGTCTCCCAACAAATGGATTAAAAAAATATAAAAACAGAGAATTCAAATATAAAAACCATAGTAACAAATAGTCAAAATACAGTCAAAGTGAAGGGAGAATTTTAAAAATGGATCATCTAGCCATGTTTCTGGATCCATGGGAGCCACAGGCCATCCATAACTACAAGCTGTTATCACTGATAGTAACTAATCTGTCACATCAGGAAGAATACGTAGGATATTGTTTAAATATGTATTTGAAAAAATACCTAAATTGACAAAATGGCTATGTCAAGAGTTTATTTCTCAAATTACTTTGTTCATTCTGTTTTGGGATTAAGGTGAGGGTGGAGAGTTTAGCAAGCTTTTGATTTAGCCCTTCATGACTAAAAAAATGCTATGCTTCTATGTCCTAGAACCAGAGATTCTTGGAAATAAATATAATACTGGAAGCTGTGTTTTTTGATAGGCCAACTTCCTATTATTTATTTATTTATTTTTAATTAGACTATATATTTTAAAAACTCAAGTGAGGTTGGGCATCAAGGGAGATTATTATGAACACATCAATGAGCAGAAGTGTCATATACTTCCTAATGCTGAATTAAATTAACAGTCTGACCTACTTTAAGATATCTACCAATTTTTAATCCTAACAATACCTTGCAGCTAATATGCAGACATTTGAACAAACTAGCCAATTTTTATTATAAGTGTCTACTTGTGTATTAAATCTATTATATATAGAGAGAGAGTTTTGCAACCTAATCTATGTCTTTGGGGCATCTATTAAGACAAATGCTACTGTTTGATTGCCAGCACTTCATTCATACTGCAACTCTAAGCATCTTTACTCTGAACCAAATCTCATTCAATTCAACAGAACGTATTTTCAGGTAAATGTGTGAAGGATGGCAGTGGCTGCCCATTCTCTTGTAGAGAGGAGGGGCTGCCCTCTACTTTCTTGATCTGCAGGAAATAGGACTAAAAACTATACCGTGTTTTCTTCTGTAGAATCAAGATTCCCTCTGTGTCAGAGGAACATCTTTATTTTAGAAGGCTTAAATTTAAATACTATTAATCAAAAGAAAACAAGATTTTAAGAGTATTAAAGTAATGTGAGCAGTGAAATTATTCAGCAGGTGACAAACTATGCAAAAAGCCTATCTATTGTTTTCTTTAAAAAAAACATAAAGTGATTATCATTTACTTTTAATTAAGTTTACAAGTCACATAGCTGGAATAAAATATATAACTGAACAGTAGAGTTTGGTGTAATGGTTAAGGCATCAAACTAGTAACTGGGAAACCTACTCCCACTTTAAGTGAACCTGAGCCAATTACTTTCGTTCAGCTCTAGGAAGGAAGCAATGGCAAACCGCTTGTGAAAAATTTACTAAGAAAATTGCTAGGACTTGTCCAACAGTCTCCTAGAATCAGATAAGACTGAACAGAAGGAAAACAACAACAACTAAATAGTAAATTGTAGATTTACAGACTGCTGTTACATATAAACTGGGTTGACAAAATCAGAAATGAGAAGGTGATAAGCTGCCTGGGAAAGCAAAGGGAAATAATCAAATCATTAAAAAGTGAAAGTTAAAATATTTTGGACATACGTCACTTAATCCTCCAAGGAAAGATTGAAGGCAAACAAGGTCCAGGCAGAAGAAGAATGTTATGGCTTCAAAATCCAAGGGACTGGTTTGGTCAAAAATCAGCAGCACTTTTTCGGACAGCTGTTGATAAAAAATAGGATCACCAGCATGATCGCCAATATTTGATGACAGATATGGCACCAGAAGAAGAAGAAACAAAGCTTTTCATATAATTGTTATTTTTAATGTGAAAAAATATAAAGAATATTTATAACAGAAACAGTCACACTTTATAAAGTCAAATGTATTTTGTGATGATAAAATATAATTTCTGATGCAGTAGGAAGTGCTGCCTTTAAATGATGCAGTAAGAAGTATTGCCTTTTTCCTTTCTGCTCTATTGATTATTAATCAACTGTGTAATTGAATTGGCATCATTGTCACTGATAAAGCAGTCATTCAACATTTCTTTTTTACTTCTAAATATCTAGGGTAACTAGATTCATACAAATTATTGTTACATTGGTGATTTAAGAACCTCTCAGATTCTCATAAAAATAGGTCAGTAAACCAGTAAAGTCTTCATATATCCCTGTGGAATAACTCAGGCATTTTACAACATCAATAAATCTACTTGTGTGTACTGGAACCAATGAAGTTTGTGTAGTTTCCTAGAGGTATTTATGAAGATTGCAGTTTCCAAGGCATTGAATACATTCCGCACGCTATTTCTAGAAGCTTCTGTGGAGTCACTAGGTACAAACAAGTTTTTCTTGGGGTGCTTTCATATGTTCCAAGCATACAACCCAGAAGGGGCTCATCGGCAAAGAAATGAATCCACCAAAGAACAATTTCTTTTGGGCACCTTCAAACCTGCAAGTGACCCTATTGCTGAAATTGGACAAAATGAATGTAAATGAATAGGTGCACTCTTAGTATATCTGTAGCCTCAGGGGGAATGTTATTAGAAATCTTGTTGCTTTTCATAGCCTGTCGCAATTGCACATGAAAAGCTATGCTTCTTATGAACATTTTCTCACAGACATGTAAGAACAGAAAAATGTTACTCTAAAAAATCTTAATATTCAGGTCTTTAGCTTTAAATTTTAAATAATAATTTTAATTTAAAAAACAAATTAGTTTTAAAATTACAATACTTGAAGACTTTCTACATTATGCAGAGATTTACCTACATAGGTCAAACTGAAGCTTCAATCTAGCATATTAGCTGTTTTCTCCTGGGTTCTTTTAAATGGAATTACAAATACACACTGAACAAGATAGAACATTCTTTTACAAGATAGTAAAAGAAAGCTAACAGCCTTTCCTTAATTTGTAATAGTTTTAAAAACATAGCAATAGGGGGCGAAAACCGAAGCAAATCAGGGGAATGTAATGGTACATGTCTTGGGAGAAATGCCAGCATTCGTTTTACACTTTTAGCAGCTGAAGGTTTAGGCACCATTTTGTAATAAAAAATTCAACACAAACCACTCTACACTCTTCACATGAAATGTTTCCTGGAAAGTTTCAGCTGTGTGTTAAATATTTAGTAGTTTTTTGAGAGACAGGACTCATTCTTGGCAGCACTTTTAATTATTAAATCAGCCATCTAGAGTGGAAGTCTTCAAATGACTGCAAAATTAGCAGTAACCATGGCATTCATAATCCTGTGCTTCTTTGATAATGCTAATACTGAGGGGGGGGGTGTCTTCTAGGCACCCAGTCTTTATTTATGTATTGAATTCTACAAATGTTTTCCTTCCAAATGTTTCTTTGCAAACAACTGTATGATGTGGAGTTTAGCTGGCACCCATTGTACTTAAAATCTGGATGATCAGGATATGCAGGCAAACTCTGCACTCAAAATGTGCAGCTAACAGATTCCCTAAATACCTCTGAATTATGTTCACCCATCAATGTCACATTTTTTGAAGTCCTTATTCTTTCTCTGTTCTAAAATTAGTCGGCTTGCCAAAGTTCCCAACCTTTTAATTAATTGGGCAGCTGGCAATATAAAGAGCCTATTAAACAAATGAATCTCCTCAGCCAAAAAGTTCAGAGATCCCTCAGAACTTACTGCTACTAAAAAGGAACTGCTGATGAGGCATGTTTCCAACAATGGAAGTGAAAGAGATCTAGAATTCATATCTAGCAAGTTCCTCCAAGGTTTTCATAATCATTAACTAGAATACAACAACTAACACAAAAAAAAGAGAGCATCAAACAGACAAAGAAATTCTTAAATATATATCTTCTACATCTTCATTATAACAATATGTGCTAGAGATGGGGATCTTGTTAGTTTCAATTTGTGTTTGCTACAATGCCACTTGAATTCTATTTTGTCTAGACTTCCAGTTGATGTCGTGGTGAGAACGGCTTGGAAATTAGCGGGCTCCGCCGAGACTTGTGAAATCCAGCCAGTAACTGCTGTCAGGGAACCCTACATGGTCAAAGATACTTTGTAGGGGTGGCAAAGAAAGGAGAGGCACTTCATGGACCATGAGGAATTAGCAATTTCCTTGTTAGGTCTGAAGCAAGCTCTCCTGAATGGCAGCAGGGACAACAACGATTTTTGGCAGTCACAAGCTGGGACAACTGGGACTATAAGATTTGTGCTAGAGTGATCCATGGACAGAGAATTGAAACTGCATGAGATAACTTCTCATTCTTAACTTTTACTCTAAAGATTCAAGTTAATTACAAGAATTTGTAAAGATAATCTCCAAGTGTTAAGGAAGTGGCAATCAGACACATGGAGAAAATTAAAGACTGAAAATTAAGAGGTGAAAGAAATGCCCAAGGGAAGCATTAAAATACAGAAAGCCTGGAAAAAACTTTAAAGAATTTGAAATGTGATTTTGGGGAGAAACCGTCTTGCTTATTTGTATATTTAACCCCCCTAAATTGATTAGATAATCAGCTGTTTTTGACATACTGTTTAATGTTGGACTTGGGAGCAGGAGAAACATCTACTGGAAGAAGAGGAGCAATACAGCTCTATAGCATCAGTATCCTTAGTAAAAGTGAGTAAATATAGCATCAATATCCTTAGTAAAAGTCTAATACACAAAATAGGAGAAAGTAAATGACATCTGGAATGCAGCCTGACAATGACTCTATTCTAGAAGACGATTTGGATATTTTGAAAATATCTAATGAGCTTCTTTTTCCTCTTGAAGATTTCTAAGATAAATTAAATTGCAAATAACTAAACTTGATTGAAACTGGCTATTGATTATGAATTTGAAAGATTGGAGGAATTTAGTGGATTAATTTGGATTTGGATTATTAAGGCTATTTGACAGCATTTTAGAAAGAAAGGAGATAGAAGAAAAGAGAAAAGAAGAAAAATGAAAGAAGACTTAAAATTTGGACAATTGGGAAGGTATGTAATTGGAAAATCACAAGGCTGTAAACTACTAAAAATCTTTAAAGACTTTTATGGGATTTGGAGACAATTATGGGATTGATTAAATTTTATTAACTTGGAGTTTTTAAATATTGAGACGTTGAAACCAAAGAGATATACTGACTAATTTTTATTAAATTGTTACAAAATGGATTTACAGGGGATAATAGAGGCAAATGAAGAAATAATTTTGATGCTTAAAAACATGCATGAGACTATAAAGAACAAAAAGGATACAAATGGATTGTCTAAAGATAAAGAAATGACTGTAGAAGCCACTCAACAATTTTGGGGAAATGATGAACATGATATTCAGGAAATATATGAGAAATTAGAAGAAGCAGTGGAAGGGAAAAATCAAAACGAGATGCAAGAAGATAAAAATAATTAAGAGAAAGGATTAATAAGTAGGAATCAATCAGATAATTCCTTAAAAGCCTATAATAGAATAGAGAGAGAAAAAGGAAAAATCTCTTTAAAAGAAAGAAAATCTAACTGATGGGTGTTCAAACAATACAGCAGAAAGAGACAAAGGGCAACCCGAAGGAAATGTTCAGTAGTTATAAAAACATCAAAAAGAGTTATAAGACTCCAAGAGAGAGAAATAAAAGGGCAATTAAAAAGTCAATAAATGATGGCACTCCAAAAAGGTTAAGAGATAACAGGTGATGATAAAATATATTAAGAAAAAGAAAAAATAGAAAATACAAATAAGGAAAATAGCAGCATAAATATTAACAGATAATAGAATCTATTATAATTAAAAATAAAATAGTTTAGTAGGTGGAAGTTTAGGATTAGGTAATCTAATTGTATTATTAATATTGATAGTGTGTTAAAGTATATGGTGAATTTAAACTTTTAAGGATTAGAAATTGTGGGGATTTAGAAATATTTTCCTGGGATTGATTACATTTTGTTAATGTTTGGCTTTATTAGTAGTCCTAGACATTTGGGATATTGGAATTATGGTGGAATAATGAGTAATTTTCAAAATATTCAATAATAGTAACATAGCAGGGGTTAGCAAATACATGGTGCAAAGAAATGTTATTTATACTTAAAGGAATTAATGAAAAAAATGATAAAGAATTAGAAAGAGAGAATGGTACTGTTGAAGTTGGAAGATCAGGATTATGCATACTTATTTGTATTGTTACTGTTAGCATTGTTTAAAAAGATTTGACCCAGTCAATACATCGTCCACAAAATATGTGTGTATTATATTAAAAAAAAAAAGAATGAGTGAAGTCCAATTTGGGAAGCACATTTGTCGTTTATGTAGATTTTGGTCCCAAAATTTTGTTTATGAAACAATCAAAATTGTCATATTTTTGTCAAAGTAATATTCTCTACAATTACTGAGACCTAGAAGGATAACAGTAGCAATCTCCTGAATTTTGGACCTTACAGCAATGTCAGCCTCAAGGTTTGTTGGTGGAGCAAATAGTAATCTGTAGAAACATCTTGCCTGTGGCCAATAAAGTATGAGAATATGAGTTCCTGTATATTAAATGTCACTGTACGAACAGCTTGCAGACCTGACTGGTATATCAGCAGCTTTACTATCTAGTGAAATCGCTGATTTAGTTTCTGAGTCCAGTCTTGGACAGGTGTTTGAGTACATGTATCATAAATCAGCTGTGTTTTAGATGCAGATGCAAAGTCTTTTACTTAGAGTAACACTGTGTGAATCAAATGGGCCATGGCTGAAAAATTGTTGTAACAAAATTTAGACCCAAACTTAAATTTTCAGGATCATTAGTTTCCAACTTTTCCAAATGATCCAGGCTGATATCTTTACAGAATAACTCTGGTTATTTCTTCAGATTTTCATTGACATTTATTTATATCAAAGATCTAGATGTTAATGGCATAGCGCTTTCAGACAACAACTGAAATGTGCAGTGAACAAATATTCAATATTATAAATCTACTTGAATGACTATTGTTGCAGGGTTTTGTTTTGTTTTAGATAACACTGCATATAATTTTCCATCCATGAAGTACTTCATAATTTTATGCTCTCTTTTATGCTTTGCTTCTGATGTTTTACATCCATTTATCTCTGTGCTCTGTCACACAAAGCTATGTTGCCAGGAAGTTAGAGCAGTACTATTGACTTATTTATCTTCTCTTATGTGTTAATTCATCTTCCAGAGGGCTCCCACTCCAGTTTACATCTTCCTGAGCCCAGACCTACAGCACCATCAGTAAGGTTTTTTAAAAAACAACAACATACATTTAGATCACAGTTGCCATAACCAAATGATTATTCAAATGCTAATGTTCAAAGAGGAATGTGTTTCAGGAATTGAGACAATCAAAATCCTGCTTACCATATAAAAATGTATCTTGGAAAAACTTTTGAAAGACTTCACCACTTCAAAGCACTAGGGCAGACTCATGTTTAAGAGTGTCCTTAAAGGAGACAGAGTACAAATACAAGCAGCATTGTAAATAAAAGAAATGGTTGGTAGAAATAAACGATGTTACAGCTTTTGAAACAGATGAGTTGTCACTATGTATTTGCCTTTCTACTATATTAAGGTCCACAAGAAGTGGTCACTATATTGCTCATGGTATCGTTAGATGATAAACCTTTTTTTCAGCAAACACACACATATAACATACATATTCCAAAGTGTCGGCACTTTTGCTTGTGGTAACAGATCTTTTTCATAATTAATGTTTATAGGAAAGAGGATTGCAGATCTCGGCAAATAATTGCTAGGTTTCATTCTTCAGCAACTGCTGTGCATCAGTAGCCTCACTATTCCATTATCAGGGAGTATAATTGTCCATCTTCATAAGAGTGATTAATGAGAAAGGTATAACTCTTAGCATCTTTCCTAGAATGCTAGCAAAGATGGGATAGTAGTCGCTCACATGGGAGAAAAGCTAGTAATAATAACCCTTATAGCTTATTGTCTTCTTCCTAATGATGCACTATTAAGAACTGGAGATATGGTGGCTTAATCTTCAATCTCTGAACCTCCCCCTCCCCTGTCCCATTCAGGGAGGTTTACAATAAAATTATGTAAGTCTTTTAAAAATAGAGTAATCAGAACAATAAAGAAAATATTAACAGCCAAGAAAAGCAAGAAACAAAAATATCAACTAACATGAAAAATAAATTTTAGAAACTTATTTTGGGTAAGAAATTGATAAACTGTGCTAATAACAACATAAACTAATCAAATTAATAACTCCCAGATCATGGGAAAAAAATCTCCAAATAGAAACACTTTGGTGAATATTTCTTGAAAAAGAGATTAATAAATGGGGGACAATCTGTTTAGCAGGTCTAACTGAGTGGTGGCTCAGTGGCTAATCTCTAGTGCCGCATAATGGGGTTACTTCCCGTTACGAGCTCCCGTTACTTGTCCCAGATTCTGCCAACCTAGCAGTTCGAAAGCACATAAAAATGCAAGTAGAAAAATAGGACCACCTTTGGTGGGAAAGTAACAGGGTTTTTGCATCTTTGGCATTTAGTCATGCTGGCCACATGACCAAGGAGACGTCTTTGGAGAGTGCTGGCTCTTCGGCTTTGAAATGGAGATGAGCACCGCCCCATAGAGTTGGGAACAACTAGCCTATATGTGCGAGGAGAACCTTTTCCTTTACCGAACTGTTACTTTATATTTAGCTTTGAAATGGATGAGACTGCTAATGATTTAAAATCAAAATAATTTTAAATTATGAATATTTACCAACCAAAGGACTTGGTAAGGAAATTTGATTCATATTTTGGAACAAAAAATAAATTGATTCACTTAGAATAGATCTGCAGGGTGTCTTATTGTATTTGGGTCTGAAGTTCTGTTTCTCATTAATAATTGCAAATGAACAATTGTCTTATATCATTTTTATCTTTTACTAGAACTAGATAATAAAACTTGCAGGTACAGTAAAGCGTTCAGAAAGGATATAGTCTAACAAATGTCAGTTAAATGAAGGCAACTGAATATTGAGATAAGTGCACTCAGATTGTTCTAGAAGATGCCAAAAAAATCAAATAGAAGTAGATTTAATCTGATAATCTGTTTTATATAACATAGTAGCTATATCACTATGAATCAGTTAAGCACTTCCAAGAGGAAAGTTTGCAATTGTCTGATATATGAATAAGTCTGTGAGGTTCAGGAAAAGGGCTTTTTATTCAGGTAGTTAAAACAGACTGAGCATCTAGCAGAATTGGTCCTAATATCACACTGACAGCTGAAAAAGTGATAAAGTCAATTTTTTATTAGTATTCTAAGAGTTAGATGGTAAGATGTAAGATTCAAAACGCTTACAGTTGCAAGAAAATAAGATCTTTGAGATTGTGAGGGTTCTTTTTGGAAATGGTACAGACTGCTAACAAAGAGATGGTTTTTATCTTCCCTGTCTTTACAGGGAGACTTTTCCTAACCCTTAAATTTACACTTATATTATATTAAAGTCTATGTCTGTGCCAGTGTGTTTGTATAGTTTCTAAACAATGCAATGAACAATTTTGTTCTCTTTTGTTGCCTGAGCTTTTAACAAAGTCTTTAGCCACCAACAAATTAGTGTTTCCATCAGTAGCTATACTTCAGTGCTATGGCAAAGTTAGCTTTGTATAATTTCCCAGTCTATGCTAAAGGCAGTAAGGTAAAAGGCAGATGCTTCACCAGTTGCTAAATGGCTGTAGGCTCTCAGCATCTCTGCTGGAGTGGTAAGGCTGCTGGGCTTTGCTTCCCCTTTCAGCTTGCCTGCTTTTCATTTTCTGAACTCCAAGCTTGCTTCTCCTTCTCCTTCACCATCAGTTGTCTGCTAATCTGCAGTTTATTGTATCCACTTCTTTGCCTGCAGAGTCTTTCTCTCTGTTGCCACCTGTACAAATCTTCCTGCAGCATCGTAGTGGTTACGATACATTTTGGGATGGTTCAAGAAAACACCAAATCTGTTCTGAGTAAGGCTCAAACATGACCAATTTTGCTTCATTTGCATGTTTTGATTATCTTTATCAGGATTTGATTTAAAAGTGTCCCAGCTGTACAAAATGCGCCCAAGTCAGAATGGGAAAATATACTTTGAATTGAATTGGCTTTGCTCTCTTAGGTTCCATGCAAAATTCTTCCATTCTTCCAAATGAATTACTATTTTCTCAATCCAGAGAATAGATCGAAGGAGAATTGTGTGTACGTAGAGAAGGAAAGGAAGTAATAGCACAGCATTCACACATATATAATCCAAACCAGCCTTTCACAACTTTTTATTCAGGTGAAACCTTTGAATTAATTTTCAAGACTTAGGGAACCCCTGCATAAAAATCTCAACAAATTTGAAAAATATCATAGGACTATGTAGGTCTAATGTAATATATGTTTTACAGTGTTTATAAGAGCAAAGCAGCAGCTCGACCACATATAGTTAGTTACAACACATAAATTTCTCACCACTTTGAACACTAGCATTGTACAAGTTATGAAGTTCAAAAATGATTCATTTCCTATCGCAACATCTTGTGGAGCTTCTAGCAAGCCCTCATGGGACCTTGGGATTTATTGGAACACAAGTTGAGAAAGGCTGGTCTTTTATATTTCAAACCATTCCAGGAGGTGCAGAATAGTTCCCTCAAAGTTAATTGCAAATAAATAAATGTTACAAATGTTTATTTCAGGCTGCCTGGACTTTCTTTAAAAATTAATTTAAAAGAGTGGTGGGCAAATTCCTATTTTTTTCTCTGAAACAGTTTTATCTTAAATTCAAGCTACAGGGATGATGTTGAATTCAATATGACACCAAAAGATATAAGAAAGAAATACTTCTTTTTTTCTTTCAGGAGGTAAAATATGATATTTAATGAGATTACATTATTTTGCTATATTTGTGAAGCTCTAAGATATCCATGATGGTGAACGTATGGCATGTGTGCCAGAGGTGGCATGCAGTGCCCTCTCTGTGGGCATGGGAGCCGTCACCTCAGTTCAGCTTTGCTGTGATGCACATGCACCTCCCACCAGTCAGCTGATCTTTGGATCTCTGCTACATATGCGCGGGGGGCAGGGGGGCATCTGAGGGCCACATGCACATGCATGGGGGGTGGACCATGTGCGGGGGCATTTTGGGGGTTTGGATGCGCACTCGCGCATTCGCATGTGCACATGTGCGCTTTGGGCACTTGGTCCAGAAAAGGTTAGCCATCACTGCTCTATATCTATCATCTATCTGTCTGTTTATAAAATAATAATGATTTGTAAAAGATTCTAGGCAGAGCATATTCATGAAAGCATAGCAAGCTTTCCCCCCAAATAAAATAAAATAAAAGCATCACCTTCAAGAACAGGCATGTAAAAACTTTATTTACTGGCTATGAAAGGAAATCCATGCATGTCAAAGAAAAATCTATATTAAAAATCTATATTAAGAAAACAAGACATGGGCAAACTGATTTGGATTATATATCTTCAGAATGAAACATGTATTTTTCAAAATGCCTCAAAATCACTTTTTATTACAAAAACAGACATATTTGTATACTTAAATCATGTGAATATAATATCTATTCCCTTCTCCAAAAAGGAGTGGGGAATCTTACAATATGGTCATATAATGCATAATATAAAGTAACCAATTTAATTTGTGGAATATTTTATTAGAAATTCTTGCTGTATTTTGAGTTTGTCTATTGAACTTTACTATATAAAATACAGTATAAGGGATGTGATAAATACATAAGCAATTATTTAGTGTGTCAGAAACAATAGCTTGGGTGTTTATATTATGTTTACAGTACATCTCTGTATATCATTATATACTTTAAATTTTAAATTAAAATATTTAAGATGATTTAAAAAAATCTCCAGATTGGAAGCAGAAGGACTAATAAATTGGAAATACAGGCAGTGTGAAGAGTAAATGAGTGAATCAATATATATTGATTGGAAAGTGAATGACTACTATTTAAAAAAAACCCAGAATGAATTAAGATTGAATTGTAGAATAGATATATGGACAAAGGGTGGATGGGTTGAAAGAAAATTGTGGAATTGAATACAAAAAAAGTGAGAATTTTAAAGAACAAAAGATCACATATGAATGATATATTTATATGGTACAAACATAAAGAATAAAAAATATGGAAAAATGATGAATATTGGTGATGCAAATCAGATTTAACTATTTTGCCTAATTATTCTTATCACATATTTTAGCATCTTTGTTTCATTATGTCTTATTCATTGCCTGTATTCTGTATCATGTTGCTTATCCAGAGCAGAATAGTATGACGGCATATATAAATGCCATTATATACACACAAATACAGAGAGAAACAGAGATCTTATTTCAATTATTCATGTGACAGTCCCAATTGAAGACAGTCCCTTCCATCAAGAAATAAACTCACCAGTATTAAAGTTAGGCATAAAGGATTAAATATTCCATTGTAGTAATAGCCATGCTACAATTCTGTTATGAATAAAGATGTTCCATAAATAGAACTCCAGCCCATATTTCAAAGGAAAATCTGAACGTTAGTGAACGAGACCCTGCAGCTTTTTAAGCATGGATGAAAAACAAGTCTGAAAGCTGTCAATACTGATCTACAATATTGGATGGAGTAGTTTTATCATATTAAAGTCATGTGTCTTTAGTTTCACATACACAGAGGACAAGAGTAGGTGACTAATATTAGAGTTTTCTCACTCAGTTTTACAAGTTATGTTCTGGTGCATGCCATTATGTAAGACTGAAAAATACAGTACATGACTGTTATATTGTACGATTAGTCTTCAGAATCTGGATTGGTGTAGTAAAAATAATGGGCAGGCTAGATATTAAGGTATATTGGGACAATGTATGTTAGCACTGGTGTATGATAAACTGTTACTATTATTCATTCTGTAGAAGAATTTCTTCAGGAGTGAGCATTGCCAAATCAATTTATTTTATTTCAGAAATAAGAAATGAAAATATATTTTTTAATTTAATGCCCTTTTGATGTTGGGTCATGAACATGCAATGACAGCCCTTAAATAACATTCAATAAGAGGGTGGAAATTAAGCAAAGCAACAAAGATACCTATGTGATAAATGAAAAAAGGTTCACAAAAGTTCTGGTTCATTGAACCATGATTAATATTTTCCAACCGAATTGAGAAAAGATGCTCCTTGACAGCCAAGCCAGGAAGATCAATTTTATTTTAAAATTAATTTTAAGCTATGGGAGCGAAAATTTCTCCATCAGCCAACCAAGACCATCGTAGCACTTTGAGGCAAGCATTATGTAGCCCTATAGATAATGTCTCAGCTGTGCAGTTATTCTACATGAGCCTAGAGATCCATGATTATGAGTTTTTCAGACTAAAATCCATTTTATTTGCAACAGAGGATACAGATAATGGCCCACTCAAGCTTAGAGGTTTCATTGAATGTGGAGCTTTCAATGTTTTGCTTTTGGTTTGGTTATTTTTTGTAACATTTCTCCCTTAAATCAGGCAACCATGACAGCACAGAAGAGATCATACAGAAATTTTCCTAATGCAAAAACTTTTCATTGGCACCTTTTGGCACCTTGGTATTGCCAAAAAATCAGCCAAGACCTCATACTAGTGCAGGAGAGTTCTGCAGAGCTGAGTAGTTGAATGGATTCTATTTTTGGTATAGGCATTCGACAAAGTAGACCAGAATCTTCTTCTTCGCAAGTTAGAGAAAAGTGGGATAAACAGCCTCACCACCAGACCAGATGGATTCACAACTGGCTGACAAACCATACTCAACGAGTAGTCCTTAATGGGTCTAAGTCTACATGGAGAGAAGTAGTAGCGTAGTAGCAATGGGGTACCACAAGGTTCCGTCTTAGGTCCAGTACTCTTTAATATCTTGATAAACAACTTAGATGAAGGAATAGAAGGGGAAGTAACCAAGTTTGCAGATAATACTAAGCTGACAGGAATAGCTAACACCCTAGAGGATAGGCTCAGGATCTTGACAGACTTGAACACTGGGCCCTATCTAACAAAATGAAATGCAATGCAGAAAAAAGTAAAACCCTATACCTAGGTAAAAAACAACAACAAAATCATATATAGAAACTGGGTGAAACCAGACTCAATAGCAGTAACTGTGAGAGGGATCTTGGAGTCTTAGTAGACAACCAGCTAAACATGAGCCAGCAGTGTGCAGCGGTAGCCAAAAAAGCCAATACAATCCTAAACTGCATTAATAGAGGGATACAA
>JANHFT010003603.1:577780-603804 GCA_032467955.1 Pseudoxenodon macrops | reverse complement strand
AAACGTCCAGATCCAGGGGTTTCCTCCAGAGCACCTGGATTTCACCTCTGCATCGCTGGTGATGGCTCCGCCCCTCCTCTCGATTTCATGCAATATTTGAATGTACCTTGAATTATTTGCAAAAAAATAAATACAAAATAAATAAAATAGATTTCTAACTTTACCTGCAGCCTTGCCATCCAAATAGGTCATAAGTAATATGAAGCGACTATAATTCTTCATTAATTTGTTTACATTTTTGCTTATTATGGTCTTTTGTACAGTACATTTACAGTAGAGCTCAGACAGTAGCTTACTGACCTGGGAAAAAGTAGTGTATGAATGCAATTAATTTGCACTTTGTAATGGACTATGAACTTTGCATATTTTGCAGAACCGTTAGAGGAACTAAAGATCAGAAGTCACAGTACCGAACCATTACCAAAGCTGGAAAACAAAGAAAAAGGAGGCCATCATGGGTCATGTTCCAGAGAGCCAATAAAAGCTCAGGAATGGGATGGAACACCGGGACCATCACTTGTGTCTAACCGACTTGGAAGGTCTTCTGTTAGTCCAACCATGTTGGCAGGAAATAATGGTTCAGGTAGGTATGGTTGGACCCATTTGCATAGCAGAATAATCAACAAATTGTACTATGGATTTCTAGATTTGTGAAATTCACAAAAATCAAGATGGCCTCAATAGGGATGGTACTTCAACTAAATGTAATCAGGTGATAATTATCTTTCTTTGGCCAAAATTATATGCCAAACAAGAACATGGAAATACTTGTCTAATTGCAATCCATTTTAACTCTTCTCCATTTTTTAATTTTCTGTAAGATATTTTCTATGTAGGCATTCTTGTACACTCTTTTGTGACATTTTGATTAGTTTTATGAGTAGTATTGCACACGTACAGGTTATAGTATTGCACTATTATTTTATGATGAATGATCAATTCATCTACTACTACTATGGTTTTTAAAAATGATATGATTTTACTCTGATTTTCTACTCTGATTTTTTTACTACTATAATTTTTACTGCTCTTTCTTTTAAAAACCTGCTACTATGATATTCTATGATTTTTTTAAAAACTGAAATAGCAGACAAGTAATCTAATCCATACATCTCTATATAACTATAGTTTATGAACTAACCCTCATTTAGTTTATAAACTAAATTTACTTTAGTTCATAACTATGTTTTACTCACAATTCTGAACTTTTTGATAGCTTAATTTTTACATTTAGCTTGTTGCTAGCTAAAACTTTTGGTTTTGTTCAAGTGAATTTATGAAGCCCTAGTTAAAATTGAATTGTTGATTAGGAAGGTAGATAAGGTAATATTTCATTTATTCTGCTAAATCAAATGTTAGTGAAGGTCTTCCTAAACTCTTCTGATTGATGTAATTCATTGAAATTCATCCAAAATAGTACTTTTTATTTATTTTATTAATTATAAAATAAAATGTAATTCTTATTAACATTAATAAATTTTGTCAAAGAAATGTTCAAATCTGGCTGTGATTGTCATATATATATATGATTCTATTAGCAGAAAGAGTTAATGGTTATTTCAGTGAGCTATCTCATTTACTTCAACATTCACCTTCATTGCTAATTAAGCTCAACAATACTCACCCTAGAAGTGAGCTTCTCATAATGATAGTTAGCAAGATAATAGTATTTTAAGAATTCCTAACTTAATCTCCATCCCACAAATTTCTGAAACTTTCTTTTCAGCCAGCTATTTAAATTTTACACATCTTTTCTTTCTGATATTTACCAGGTTAGCAGATAGGATAGCAGAAACGAACACCGGAAGAAAATGAGATATATTAATATTTTTAAAATTAAAACTCACCAGATTTTGTGTATTGTTGGCATTTTCACAGGAAATCTTGAACTGAAATTGCCAAAAACATATGAAAATTTGGTTATTTGCTTTAGACTTGTGCCATTTTGCTCTGTCAAGTTTGTCCAGCTCAGGAAACGAATTACATAGGAAGGTAGATTTATTTAGATAACCCTAACCCTATATTGTAAGTTTGATTGTGTTTTAATTCTGATGGCTCTTACATGTCAGTGGATTAGGGAGAAACCACTTTGAGTCTCTTCCTAAAATTACAGAATTTCCTTTTCCAGTGCTTAAGGAATGCTTCCACCCTTTTTGTATATATAATGATTTCTGAACACGTCTCTAAAGGCAATCTCCATTATTTTCTTTTTTCCTTGTCCTCTTCTCTAATGGCCAGAATGCTACATCTTAAAGACTGAATGTATTCCAAAAGTTTTGTGATATCTTATTATTTAGCTATAGGATTATTTCTCTTATATTATAATATATAATAATAATACTTTCTTATTATCCTTTACCATTGGTCATATTGGTTGACTTAAATGAGATTTGAATCTGAATATCTTCAGGAGAGCAAGAAATGATCTACGATATATTGCTTGATAAAAATGGGTAACTATCACTACTCAGCCAAATCATTAACATTAAAAATTGGAGTAAAGAGTGAATGCATGCTGCCCTAAATTTTAAAAAAAATTAAAAGCAATTGCACTTTCCAAATATGTTATTAGCCTGCTAGTTAATAAGTTGAAGATTTAATGTTTGGGTACAGTCAGTGGTGGGTTGCTACTGGTTCAGTCCGGATAGGGAGAAGCAGTAGTAGCTGTGGCGGCCCGAATCGGATGAACCAGTAGTGGCAGGAGCGGGAAGATCCGCTCACCTACCCAGACGTCTCTGTGCATTCTAGATTTGAATGAAAGCAAACATGTAAAAACACCCACATAAAGCAGATTCACTTGTTAATGTGCACAAATGTACATGCACATATACTCCTTTCCTTCCTTCCTTCCCTGGCTAGAATCCAAATCTATGAAAGAAAAAAAGTCTATTAATGAACTGAGATTATTCACAAAATGAAATGAGCTTCAATTTAATGGATTTGGATAGCACATTACTTACTCATTATATTCCTCAACAGTAGCACCTCTGGCACTATGATAATTGTTTATTTTGTAATAAGTCTTCTCATGGTTAGGTTTACTACATCTATATATTCTATGTGCATATGCATTTTGTCATAGATTGTTATTATTGGAGAAGATCTTGGAGAAAATCAAAATGATTTTTATTTCTTTAATATTGTTCATCTGCTTTTTAGTGTTACAAAATTGATCCCCAGTTGGGAAATAATTTAAAATAGTTACAATAAACAAAATACATTTACAAATGAAATGTAAATATCTTTAAAATGACATGCGTAAAAGTTTAAGTTAAGTTAAGTTTAAGAGTTAGGACATTGGAGTTCCAGTTTAACAAAAAGTCCAGTGGACAGATTAGCTTAACATTCTCAGCACCAGTCAAGTGTTCTTTGAGCAAGAGGGAATTTCACAACCAGAATAATCGCTTATGGTTAGTACATTGCTGGCATATAAAGAAGCCTCAGGAATAAATCCCCACTAGATTTTAGTTGCTAGGCAGGTACAAAAGGGACTTCACACTATACAAACAATATAAGGCATTGTATGTCATTGCAAGCACTTCAAATTTAGCAAATTAGTAGCAACCTAGCTGTGACAATTTGGACCGGCTGCCACTTCTAGCTCAACCTCAAAGGTAACCCAGGTATTGAACTGAAATTACCTAGTCGAGACCCAATTCTATGATTATGCTTTGTGAAACAGAAAGAGCTGAATAAAACTATACAAGTAGAAGATGAATGCTGTCTATCAAGTTTTAATTGCTTCAGCTTTAAAGGGCAGGGAAATGGTATGTGCATGGGGGTACTAGTGGACCACCAGAGGACAATGCTGCATCTTTTCCTGGGATCCCAAAATGTAGGGAGAAAAAACATTGGACTATTAACAGGTGCCATTTTCTCTTTGAAGCTAAAACATTGTAAATCTTTGTTATCTACATCCATCCATAGCATGGGTGAAATTCAGCAGGTTCTGACAGGTTCTAGAGAACCAGTTACGGACATTTTGAGTAGTTCAGAGAACCGGCAAATACCACCTGTGGTTGACCCCAGAGTGGGGTGTGAATGGAGATTTTGCAATATCCTTCTTCCAGGAATGGGGATGGAATGGGGATTTTACAGTATCCTTCCCCTGCCATGCCCACCAAACCACGCCCACAGAACCGGCCAAATCAGCTACATCTGTATAAAATTATCCTTGCTTGCTGTAAGGATAGATAGAAAGTTTTTGGCAACAGAGTCAGCTGAGACTGGTTTTACGCAGTGAGATAAAGGAAATTCATGGTAGTTTTCATGTTTCCACTACAATGAAAATTGAAAGCAAGAGTCCCCTCCAAGTCCTCATCCATCCTAAAGTACAGCTGTGCTCTGGATTTTGTTCATCTTATCCTTCTGTTGTAGAATTGATCGTTGCTACTATGAGATGTTGCCCAATTAGATCGAATATTTTCCTTTCTCATTATAAGCGACACACTACAATACTGTACCACTGAGAGCAAACTAATTCCCTACTGAATCTGCAAATATAATGCTGTCCTTGACTGCTGTGTTCATTGTTGTATTTTGTATCTCTTCAATAATGTTGCAAGGATGTTTTTTCTCTGATGGTTTTAAGACATCTTCCACCAGAGAGTTCAGAAAGGAAACAGATTTCAGTGATTTTTTTATACATGCCACCTCCTTAAGAATATGCTGTTGCTTTTTCAGTGAAGACCACAAGGAGTTCACAAAATGGAATTCTTTAGTGAGCTTAATGGTGAATATTTGGAAGAATGTTTTCTATAAGCTTATAGATGCTAGGAGATAGTATTTTGCATTGCCATCTGCTGTTGGAAACATGCACTGCCTCTCATTTCCAAATACTTCAAATATTATGTTGCCTATGTCTGGATATTTTTAGTAACTTAATATTTCAAACCTTGCCAAATCATTCAGCAAATCATTTAGCAAAACAGAATGCTTGCCAAATGCTTGCCAAATCTCTTAGCAAAACAAAATAATGAGGGACCTATTCTACCTGATTCTTAAACTTAGATATTACAATAAAATTGTAGAAAAGGAAAGGATGCTCTTCTCTCTTTCCCATTTCTTCTTTGAAATGTGGTTTAATTCCCTTCCAAATATTTAATACATGAATATATATGATTCTACCCCCACTATCCCTATATACAGAAATGTGTATATACATAATCCCAATATAGGTGTTGTTCAATGTTGCTGAATCAAATGTATGAAACCAGTCTGGACTATTTTCTAAAAAAAATAATAATTCTGATTGCAGTTGTGGAGAAGTTCTGATCCTTGTATGGACTGTGATGGATTCTAACTTCTGTGTTACCACATAGAAAACCAGAGTCTCATATCCAATTGTATAAAAATGGCATGTCTGGCCTATTCCCACATGCTGGATAAAAGAGTCAGCTGAAAATTGAAGAAGCAACCCCAAACTTCCTACTTTCGTTGACATACAGTACTTAGGAGATGAGTAGAATCATTTCTTCAGACAAAAAGGTCTTCAGTGAGATATGTAATAAGTGTAGAAAATGTTCCAAAATGAGTGCATAGTGTCACAATGTCGTAAATATTTATTTTAAAGAATGCTACACATGTAGCATTCTTTACAAGTCTTGGCAGATTTTTTTTCTCCTAAAGTGCAGTCTATTTGATTGCCTACATCATTTCTCAGTTATTTTTACTATAAATACTATCATTACCACTACTATGATTTGAACTCTTTGGAACATCTTACAAGCTAAGTCTTAAGTTTAAAAAAATGTAGGATTCTTTTTTTTATAAAAAGGAAATCCTTTTAAGTAATTTTGCCTGCAAAATATTATTTGTTCTATTCATTAAAATAATTGCAATATGAAAAATATTTACAATTCTTTGAATTTTCCTAGTGATTTGGACTACAAGGACCTACCTTTTTCATGTCTGTGAGGATGTTTCCTGTGTCAAATTGAATTAGTATGATGTGTCTCTGGAAGGAAAAGCAGTGATATTATGGTGTTTTTTTAAAAATTCATGTTGGAAATGTTGTGCATATCTAATGTGTAGTATTGTGACAGCATGATTGTTGTGGTTTGTAGAATTGATTTTATCTTCTTAAACAGGCAAAAACAGCCAAATACATCTGAATGGTGGTGATGGTTTAAGAGTTTAAAGAAAAATATGCGTTTAATATTTTTTTTCTTTCGAAACTCTGAATCTTGGAGGCTGCATAGCAAGTTTTCTTGGCAAGGTTTTTGAGAAGTGGTTAGCAATTGCCTCCTTCCTGAGGCTCAGAGGGAGTGTCTTGCCCAGTTGGCTTTGTGCCTAAGACAAGGGTAGAAAACAAGGGTAATCATCCAGTTTCTTGATGCCTTAAGTCAGGTGTGTCAAACTCACATCATCATGGCTACATCATGTGACATATTGGAACTTCCCCCCCCTTCGCTAAACTGGGTGTGGGTGTGGCTAGTGCATGAAGCATCCAGCCTGGGAGTTTCACAGCCCTGCCTTAACTGCTAAAAATTTTACCCAAAAAAAAATCCACAAAAAAGATGGACCAGAACTGGTCTATGAAGTCACCAGCTGATTACTACCTACTATATAGAACTGGTCTGAACCAGTAAGAACCCACCTCTGATCTAGATGTTACTATTTAATTTTGGAAACTGGCAACACACAGTATGACAGTTTGAACTCTGAAACTTCTATAGGTTTAAATTAGGTTCTTAACAAGTCACTAGCCTTTTTAAGTATAAACAACATTTCAATTTTCACAAAATGCTTCTTGTTTATAATTTCTGGCCAGGATATAGGACAGATGCATTGAAGGACCTAGATTACAAGTATTCTGTGATACCATGGTTAAGTTGGTAAACTAATCAAGTTATTGGAGAACCAATTACATCAAAGGTGTGGGAACGTCTATAGGTGAGGAAGTATAGGAAACCAAGAAGTTGCAGAAAGATGGACAGGAAAAAAACACCACCACTACTCTCTCTCTACACAGTAATATAATGACCACAATAACCCAACAAAATAAATGTCCACATACCCTGAAAATAAGATAGTAAACCAGAAGAAGAAAAAATCACATGGAATGTTGGAATGCATATGTCAGCATTTCATTCCTAGTTACATAATTAAATATTTTGAATATTGTATAGGAATGAATACACTTTACAGCCTTCCCCAGCCTGTTTGTTTTTAGCTGTGTTGGCCAATAGTAGCAATGGTAGAATTTATCTTGAACTCCCAGGTTCTGAATGATAAATATAATAACCTTCATCATATAAACAGTAACATTAGTCTGTCAAATGAAAAGTGGACTTGGTAGAAATAAAACATTTCCGTTTGTTCTCTTCTCTTCTTGTAAATAATTTCTACTAATAAATAAGTTCCTCCCCCCCATTATTTTGGAAGCAAAAAGATAAGAGGGTGGAACATTCACAATAGGCTTCTAAAATGGGAGAACTTGACATTTTTACAGGCATATCATCTTGAAAATTAAAGAACAAACACAATCTCTCTCTTTCTTTGATGTCAGATGAAAGGATTTTGTTATTATAGACATAATAATCTTTAAGGATGATGTGCATGCCTAGCTGAAAAGGCTGGGTTTTATTGCACAACTCAGAAATTGTGGTAGGTAATAATCGGAAGGATTTTTCTTTTCTTTTTTATGATCAGCAATATACTCTACAATGGCCTAAGATGGTGGTAACAGCAAGCATGCACAGCTACCAAATCTATACATATTTATAATATATCTATTAATAGAGAAGTACTAAGTTGACCACTTCATATTCTATTGGAATGAAGGAAAACAATGGAATTATATTGCAAAAGTGCTTTTTTCAAAAGGCAACTGGACTGTTTCTTGAGGAAGAAGAAGATGTTTTGCTTCGTCAGCTTCTTGGATGAATCTCTTCTTTCGCAAAAAGCAGTCCAGTTGCCTTTTGAAAAAAGCACCTTTGAGACAACCATGACCTGGATGACTGACAATCTTCATAAACAATGGAAATTGTGGTAGAAAAAGACTTCTAATTTTTTTCAGGTCAACAGTGATAAAGAATCAGCCCTTTGTTTTCATCAAACATTCACAGCTGTCAATTCTACACATATTTTGTTTATGTATGAAATAGTTATCAAGACACCATTGAAAGATATAGTCTCCCTCAAGTAACATTTGACTCCTGATGATTTCATAGACACATCCATGCAGTTTTCTTGGCAACCATACAGATCTGATTTCACACTGTCTTTTTCTGTGATGTTTAAACTGTATTCATGGTATTTACTGGTAGTTTCTCATCAGTGTAATAGCCAGGCCTAACTCTTCTCTGTTTCTAAGCCAAGACAGCATTGGTCATTCAGATGCTGCTATTACTGAAAGTATTCAGTCAATTAAAAAAAAGCATAATAGTGAAAGATGGATCTTTTTTAGAGATGAAAAAGTGGCAAAAAAAATTGTATTAGCTCTTCTCCAATAGCAGTTTGAGGAAAGGTGAAACTTAAGTCTTATCAAGTTCGCCTTTAGTATATAACCACAGGATGGGGAACTGAGAAAGGAGGCACTAGATCACTATGTGTGAGACCCAGGTTTTAAAGCAATGTATTTGTTAAGTTTGAAAACTATGGATTCCTTTAGTAACAGAAGTGGGTTCCCCATAGGACACATATGGCCTCCTAGCCCCCCCTTTTTTTGGCAAACCCTGAATCCTCCTCTGAGTGTACAATAAAATTCAGTGGAAATTCAGCAACACAATTTTTCTAGCAAAATAAGCAGAAACACATCAAAATTCAAAAAGATGAAAGCCAGTGAAGAAAACCAACACAGACAGTGCTGAGCCCTATATTTGAAAGCCCATGGTTAGTCATCTAAAATAAAATTCATCCTTAATGTTTGAAGGACATCACTTGATTACATGAAAAGGCAGGATTAAGTGTTGGGAGAGAACCACGTCCATCAGATGCTTCTTCTAGTGTTTCGATTAGAGTTTTCACAGATTTTCCAATTTCAAATGACAGGAAAGATTGCCTTCATTTTCAGCAGCCACCATTAAAAAGATGAAGAGCTCCATGAAGCCCTGGAGCTACATTTTATCCAGATTGGCCCCTTAATTTAAGAGAGTGCAGAAGTCTTCTCTAATCCATTCATTTTCCTTTCCAGAACCGAAATCAAGCTGCAGATTAGGGAGATCTGCTTCCACATCAGGTGTTCCTCCTCCCTCTGTTCCTCCTCTCAGGCAAGCCAGTGAACTGCAACCGAGCCAGGTACCATCGTTAGCCAATCGTGAATGACTTCCTGTGATGCAACATGCCAAATGTCCTCCCTTCTGTGTTTGTCTACCATCTGTTATTGTAAATTGTTCTTCTGCGTGTTTTGGTTTGATTTCTGTTTTTATGATATATGTGTGTGTGTCTCCCTTTCATGAGCAAAGAAATCTTATCGTTTCTAGCATCAAGCTTTCTTTGCAATGGTCTCCTCTTTAACATTTATTTGTCTCCATTCTGTAATACGAATACGGATCTTTATTTTTTTTTACTCTATATGTAGTTAGTTGAATATCTTGTTTTGTTTTGTTTTAAAAAATGGTCCTGTGTAGTAATAATTTCCTTTTCTGAAAAATTCTGCTGAAAAGCAGCATTTTATAAATTTGTGTTTTATATAATGTACATTTCTTTCAAACATCTTATCTATACCATTTTGTACTAGACTTCTCAGTGACTTTGTATACACAGTTTGAACTTGAATCTCTTTGTATTCTGTCATTTTGAGATAAGTGCATGAATAATTAAACAAAATTAGTGTGTATGTGTGTGTGTGTGTGTGTATACATACACATATACCATGATTGTGTGTGTATGCATATATACTGTATATACACGCATAAATCCATGCACATACATACTCAAAAACATACAACTTAATAAAAGGCTTATTTTCTATTTATCAGAAGTAATTCTGTTCCTTTGAAACTCCTAAATTATATATAATTGTATTGGGAGACATCCATAATATCCCATTTTTATAAAATAGCAAAGACCTTACAATAAGCTGTCTAGATGTTAATGGAATTTTCATGGACTATGAATACCTGGGAGATTGATGTGTTCTTTGAACATGGTTTTGTATTTTCCTTCAGTAGGGGGGTTCCAATGGAAGGATACATGTTCTTTAATATTTGGGTACTGGACAGGTTTTGCTGTATTCCAAGTATGCAAATTGGAATGGTCTTCAAACTGTTTGAGAAAATGTGTACGTTAAAGGAAATGTAATTCTTTGAATAAAAGCTGTTCGGGATAACTTTTTTCCCTGTAGCTTATCTAAGCAATCTTTACATGCTGAGAAAGAAAAGTTATCTCATTCAATTTTTATCAAGAAGCATTTGGGCTTTTCTCTCTCTCTCAATACAGTGATTCATTAATATGATTTGTAGACCATATCTAAATTGTTCAGCTGCTTTTTCTAGGCGGCTTATGATTCTTTCTATATGTTAGTCCACATTTCGACTCTACAGTTATATTGCCCTCTAGTGTAATTTACTCTCAATAAATATATTCATGTGCTGTAGATAAATAGTGCATTTGAGACTCTCTGCTCATAACAGAAAGCAACCATTCTCTCCCCAAATGTGTCTCAAGTTTCAGTCTGTTTGCCACCAGCTCATATAGATACAATACTGTGCTAGGTTTTGAAATTTTGAATGAAGTGCACCTCAACTTATGACTATTTGTTTAATGATCTTTTGTAGTTACAATGGCATTGAAAAAAGTGACTGATGATCTCTCCCAGCTATGACCATCACAGCATTGCTGCAAAAATCCATGTGCTTGCCAACTGGCATGTATTCACAGCAGTGTCCCAGCACAACATAATCATCATTTGTAACCTTCCCAGGGAGCTTCCAATAAGCAAACTCTAATGGGGGAAGCCAGCTTTACTTAACAACAACATGCTTCGCTTAATGACCACAAGCAAAAAGATTATAGAATCAAATGTGACTCACTTAAAAATCTCATTGTTTAGTGATGGAAGTTCCAGCTGTGGTCATAAGTTGAGGACTACCTATAGGTAGCAGAAGAAAGTGACAGAATGCTTTGGTTGGAATGTTTTGCAGGTCCTCAAAACTTTTGTAAACTCTTCATTAAATCCTTCAAACTAACACAGCAGGAAAAGGACTAGGCGACAATCTCTTTATCCCAATGAGCGTTTTTTCTATTTGAAGTGAGCTTTTGTTTTATGCTTCTGATGTGATAGTCTTATCTTACAAACTTGTACACTGTGCAGAATGTCACCAAAATTACTCCTTTAAGAGATAGAAAGAAGCAATTTAGACCATCTGGGAAAAAGAGTAAACTATTTAGCAGACTGGAAAAGTGATATTGTCACAAACCTGATATGTAATAACTACTGGAAAATATTCTTCCTGCCATGATGGTATGTCATCCATTTCCATTCCTTATTTTGAAATGAACAATCATGGCATAAATTACAACAGTAAGCATATCCCTTTAGTGTTTTGCTATATATTTTATTGGATATGTAGCCACATTAGCTATATTATAAAATGGGATGCAATGTTGGGACTTGACGTATATAGATAGAATAGATACTTAATAAAATATATATCCAGTGTAAAAATGGCCATTTACTATATGCTGAAGTTCTGCATCTACAGAAGTTGCAGAGAAGAAGCATCAGACCATGTATACAAAATGGAGGGGGAAAAGAAGACATACTTAGCTTTATTATATGATTGTTGAGATCATATCCAATTACATTTTTATGTAAGTGAAATAGTTAACTTATGAAATAGCTTATTCAATGAAGTCATAGCATGTTATAGGATCAAAAACTGGTGGAACAGGGACTTATTTCACTTAAGTGTTATTAATGTCTTTCCTTAAATCCAAAGTATGAAGGCAATATTTAATTCCTCTTTTGATTTTTTACATTTGTTTTGAAAATCTGTTATGAGACTTAAAATGGTAAAGACACTTTCCTATTTTAACTAGTTTATGGAGGAAATTGATGAAAGGAATTCAAAGGAGATAAAGCATTACAGTTGCTATGTTTTGTGTGGATGGCCTATCACATCCTTTAAGACAGTGGTGAAATCCAAATTTTTTTACTACCGGTTCTGTAGGTGTGGCTTGGTGGGTATGGCAGGGCTTGGGGTGTGTGGCAGAGGAAGGATACTGCAAAATCTCCATTCCCTCCCCACTTGAGGCAGCTAGAGGTGGTATTTGCCAGTTCCCCAAACTATTCAAAATTTCTGCTACCGGTTCTCCAGAACCTGTCAGAACTTGCTGGATTTCACCCCTGCTTTAAGAATAGTAAAAGTAGAGTTACAAGATTAACTTAAAACAATCAGTTTATATGTCTGAATGTCATAGCCATAAATGAACCACTATCTGAAATTTCTAATGAAAACTCAGATACACTATTTCTAGATGGGATAAAAACACTTAGGAATTGATACATTCACCCAGTGTTAAGGATTCAGGGATACCGATTCACATATAAACCAGCTTTACTACTTTGCTAACTGGACTTCACATTTGTAGATTTTTATTTAAGCTTGGAGTTATAAAATGCTCGATCTCCCTTCCATTTTAGCTTTCTTTTATAAAAATTATATAATCTCCAGCAATTTTGTTTATATCAGTTTTGTAATTATCAATAATTTCATATGTCAAATCTAGATGCTAAGATGTGGATTTATTATATAGGCATTGATACATCATCATCATCTCCCAAATTCTTAGAGAATCTCATAGACTTATAACAGCAACCAAACAAAAACTTAACATCCCTCCTAAATATACATATTACAAAAATAGAAATAGATAAGTGATCATTATGCTGCACCAAAACCAAATGGTAGAATATTTGTGTTTCAAGGTACTCTGAGATGCTTTTACCAATTTCTATAAGATCATCACCAAGTGGACCACTCTGGCATCTGGGGGAGAATGCCAGAGCTATGAAGAAATTTTCTGGCCTTATCACTCATTCACTTTAGGACATCACCAGCAGCCTCTCCCTGAGGAATATCCTTAAACAGGTTGATTTAAGGCAATCTTATAGCATCTGTCTGCCTTATATGTGCCAAGAGATACAGAACCATTATAAGTTGAAACTAGCATCCAGCTAATAAGCTTAAATTGCATCCAAAAACTTACAGTATTGGCCCACGAAATAGTAAATAGTAAAATTATCCCAATCATGAATTCCAGTCATAATGTTGACTACTGTATTACACGGACTGTAACTTCTGTCAAAGGCTGTCACATGTTACTGCATTGCACAAACCCAACAATATGGCCATGAAGCCATGAGTCATTGTAGCCAGATCCTCTCACTTCAAGAAGTTTTGCAACCCCAGAACTGAACAAACATTTTTTCTGACGATACGTTTCAATATGTTAGAAAAGGTCTCCTTAGAACCTGACTAGTTCTAGATTCAACTCATAATTGAAAACATTTTATACTATTTTTAAAACCGTTCAGAATTATAATGAACAAAATTGATAGGTTTCCAAAAGTGTCAGAAAGCATTGTTGGGGACAATATGCTGATTCTGTAAACCGCTTAGAGAGGGCTGTAAAGCGATGTGAAGCGGTATATAAGTCTAAGTGCTATTTCTATTGGTAAATATATGTAATTTTTAAAAAAATATTTGAAATAGCTGTTGTGGGCCAATGGCTCCATCTTATGGCAAATACCGAATGTACAGGATTTTATTTTTATAAATTAGTTTTCTTCAACTTGGTTTCTCCAGGAATTTTGTAGTATAAATCCCATTATTCCTAAATTACTATGACATAAAGCAGACATATAAAATTATGATAAGAAATGTTGCTGTCCTGTCATTTAATACTTTAAAACTTTACCCTGATCATGACATAAATTTTCTTATTGTCTGTTGGTTTTTCTTTATTTTTCTTATTGTTAATTATAACGATTAAATAATTAGTTAAATAAATAGTAATAAATAATTAGTAAAAGCCACATTCATTTGATATATTATCAATCAACTTGTAATTATTTTATTTTCAGCACTTCAGAGTTGCCTAAAAATGGGGAAAAATCAAATCCTAATTTATGAATGTTGATATTTTCAAGCATATTTTTTTCTTGACATGGGATCTTTTCTACATTTATTTTGGAAGAACTTCATATACTATTCAAATGGGGTATTAATAAGGAGAAATTTGTTGCGAAGTATCATAGTTCTTATTTTGGAATTAATACAACAATGAGTGTAGTTGCCCCTTAATTTTATGGTGCAGTTTTTCGATCAAAATCTATATAAAGTAATATATTCATAGCAAACTGCAAGCAGTATATGAAAAAAGATAGCATAAAGATGTGTTTGTTAAGGAAAATGGATAGGAAAATGTGTATATTGGAAGAAATGTATTACAGAAATGAATATGATTCATAAAACTGGCTCTAAATTTTCAAGCAGCTGTTTACAATACTATCACTACTAATAAGACCACCATGAGACTACAGAAATAATTTCTTGAGCTAGAAGTTTAAAGAGTTTTCTAAACATAATTAAACATTAATCATAATTAAAAAATCACCATCCTCATAAATAGTGCTTCTTTTCCTATCATATTTCTGAGGTGTAAACCACATTTTCTAAAGAGCATAATTTATCTGGCCTTTCACTTCTTTCAAAATTTATTATAGCTTTTAAAAAAATGTTATTTCTCCCTCCACTTTCAAAGAAGGAGGCACCTCTATTCTTCTGCTTCTGAATGCACAGGTTCCTTTCAGCCATCATATTGTACTGGACAAAAGCACTGAATGACTTCTAATTTAGAGATATGAAAATACCAACAGCAACCAGGATTGGGAAAAGAATTTCTAAGAAGCAAAAACAATGTTTTAGAGGTTTTTTAGATTCTATAATTCTCCATCACTTTGAGGAATTAGAAACCTTCAACAGTCTGATAGTATTTCTGGAACCAAAAGCCCAATAGAAATATGAGCCCATTAGAAGACTCAATCTTATACCCTATCACAGTGATGGCTAACCTTTCTGCCAAAAGCGGGGGCAGCACGGGTGGTGGTGGTATCATGCGCATGCATGCCCAACCCATAATGCAATGCCCTCCCCACACATATACTCGCAAAACCACCCCTGCGCTGCCACCCTCCCACACATACACGCAGAACTTGCTCCGGTTGGCCTGTTGGGCTGTTTTTTGCCCTCCTAAGGCTCCTGAAGCCTGGCGAGGGTGAAAACGGCCTTCCCCACCCTCTGGAAGGCCAAGAATCAGCTGGTCAGCACACGCATGCACCCTGGAGCTGACATAGGGCAATGCCTTGCATGCCCTCAGATATGGCTCTTCGTGCCACCTGTGGCATGCGTGCCATAGGTTCGCCATCATAGCCTATTAGAAGCGTAGCTTTTTAAAAATTAAGCTCTCTTTATATTTACAGAATTTCTCAGCCATCATATTCATTGTCAAAATTCTGAGAATTAAATCTACATATCTAGAGGATGCCAGGTTTGGGGGGAAACTGGGCAAAAATTACCTTAAAACTTAAAATCTCCATTGAGTCAGGCATGTGTTTTTCTTTGCAAGTGACTTGACAGGGTCTTCTGTAATGCTTTTTCTAGGGTCTTATCAAGGCTATAATTATAAGACTTTCTGATGGCCTCCATTTAAATGGCAACCATATCTGACCCTACTGTTTGAGTTTAGCCAAGGTTGACTTGGTACTTACCGTAAGACTTTGAGAATTATTCTGTAATTTTGGGAGGTGGGGTTCATTTGCAAAAGCAGCAGAGAAATTCATTCCTGCTGTTTTCTAATTCTATTGATATATGTGTTAGTGGCTACTGAAACTGTCAAATGCATCACTGAACAGCAAAACTGTTTGAAGTTTCAGTTGAAAGCGAATTAGCTTAAATCTCCATACTGAATCATTTTCTCAACTAAAATGCTTATTCTAAGTATAAATGTTAAATTCATATTCAGTGTATCCAAACTGATTTAAATTGAGTTGACCTGATATGGATTTCTTTGCACATGCCCATGTGCACTTTTATACTCCAAATCATTATGAAAGAAATTGTTCCAGTTTTAATGATTCAATCAACAGTTCAAACTGAACTTATGCAATGATCAAATGGTTGCACAAGTAGAATCACATGCTCTTAATAAATATTAGATCTATCAAAGCAATGCCAAGAGAAGTAAAACTACCTGGGCCTAAAATGAATTGTAAATATTAAATTTAACTGTCCTTTACAAAGGAAAGGACAAATCTTAATTCATTGATCAAGTTCACTTCAGTTTTTAAAATTGTAATTTTTCTATTCTGAACATGTATTATTTTTTGCCAGTCAAAAACGTATACAAAAATTTGTAGAGATGCTAAAATTAGATTGAAAAGAATGATTGGGAACATATCTAAGAGGCATTTTATTAGGAGGAAAATATTCAGTGAACATATACACATTAAGAGAAATATGTATATAGAAACTGATCTACATTTGCATAGAAAGATCTGTAGTACTACAGATAGTTCTACAGTATCTGTATTATAGGATCAATATGGGTTAAATGTGAAATAGTGATGATAAAACCTGATGATAAACCTAAGATGATAAAAAAAAATTTTCACACAGCATTATATATGACAATCTATGACTTACAGTATTAACTAAAGCACCATTCATTGTGGCCACATAACACATTTAGTGGGTTCTTTGGAATATCTTTAAAAATTTAATGAATTTAGTTATACCTGTCATTGATATTTCCATCATATTGTCACATCTTATTGTCTTTGTTTTAGACTGGATTCTTATATTTTTGCTGATCTCTGTAATATAGATTTCCATTTCACAACAAACCCACATAACTTTGACCTTAGCCTGTCTACCGTTGACCTCACCCCATTCCTGAGAGGTCGGTAAGGGGCGTGCTTAAGCACACCAAGGTGCCTACCATCCCTGTCCTACTGTTCCCATTTATGTTTACCCATTTCCTGTGCTCATATTCATGTATATACTTATACCTGTTATCCCGTACATGTTTGACAAACTAAATAAATAATAATAACAATAAAACACATTTTCAAAATGCATGGTATCCACATAACATGATGAATCACAAGTAAAAAAAATATTTTAGAACTTAGCAATATGTATAAAACCCACCCATTAAGCAAGGTTATCATTGCAGACATAGTTCAGGCATAAATTTGTGATTGAATTCCTTCAAATTCTCTCAACATAATAATTATATACTGTTGAAATTTAGAATCTGCCCAACCTTTTTGCAGAATGTCAATGCAATTTTAATTAAGGTTTTACGTTTATGTCAGTATTTTGGAGAACCACGAGAGGGAGCAATTGGTCTTTTTTCTTTTAATACTATCTACCTTCCCCCCCCCCAAGACAACTGCTTATACACTAAAAATTTAGTTTTTAACCTAGCATTTTTAAATCTGCTGTCAACCAGAGCAGCAAGCATTTAACTGCCTTATAGTTTTCTATTCAACTGATCCCAAATTAGATATGTTTCCTCATAAAAATGTCGACCTAGATTTCCTTTCCTCTGCTTTCCTTCCCATTTTAAAATAGAATAAGCTGATTCTTCTTGTTATGTAACATCTAAGAATTGTGTGACTAATATTGGCACATAGAAAATACTGTCTGCCATGCAGATAAAGATGTGTGTGCTGGGTGTCCCAGGAGATCCCTCTTAACAATTAGCTGGTCTAATAAAGCAAATTCTACAACTCATAAAAATGCATCACCAATATTTTGATTGACAGCATGAACAGCTGGTCTGTTCTTGGAGTCTTTCCTATCCCCCTTCCCCATATATGTTGAAGACATTAAATTTTGAGGAATGCACTACTTGATTGAATGTTGCCATCTTTAAATGGACATGACTAAAAAAGAACTAAGTAGAGTTTCATAGACAAGAAAGCTGAGCTACATTTGGTGGTTGAAATAATACTGTACACTCTGCCATATATCTTTAGATCGCAAGTCCCTTACACATGCAATTGTCCATCATATGAAAACCTGGTAATCTGGAAATATAGATTACTAAAATAACTGAGACTAATTTGAAGCTGGTACAAACAAGAATTTCATCCACAGGCAAATCTATGGCATTGTGAAAATGTTATAAGAATTCCCACAGAAGTCTCTGAAATGATTCAGCAGTCAGATAGAAGCTGGAAATAATAGAAAGTAGAATGCAAATGTTTTGAAAATTGCTATATTTAGCTTAACTTTGGGGGCTCCTGAAGGACAGAAGGAAGATAAGCATACAGTAGAAATTGCAATATTGCAAGAAAACAAGAATTCAGCACATGCCTAAGACTGCAGACAGAAAAGGCGTGTCTCTGTGTGTGGGAATAAGAATGCATAGAAATAGCTATTAAACTATTTGCAGTATCTTGTAGTTCCTTAACTTCTGCTCCTGCATTTCCAACTATTCAATCTCAGCAAGATACAATATACAGTATAAAGATTTAAATCAATTTCAGATAGTTGTTTTTATCAACCAACAAATTAGTGATGCAACAGACATGATTCTAAGACAGAGCCACTGAATGGAAAGGAACTTATGCCCTGCAGTGGGAGTGGGCTGGCCTCAATTCAGTTTGTAGCATAATTTGTCTGCATGTAGATGTGGCATACATGATCATGAACCTTTTTGGGAGGGTTCCTCATAAGGTAAAGGTAGCCTATTTACTCACAGCTTTGTTGCTTTATAAGCCATTTTTCAGATCTTTAAATGGAAACTAGAAAGGACAGCAATACTGACTAATTTTTACTAATTTCCTCCATTTAATGAAATATTTAAAAAGCATTTTTAGTAAATTATCCTGTTATGCATAATCTTTGGCAATGATTTGTCTCCTTTTCTTTGAAGTTACAATTAATTGAATATTCTATGACAACTTACAGCAAGGAATCACAGATAACATTTTATCATAAGTAGCAACTCTTCAGGGTATGAAACAAGTTAATGTTTAATCCCTGATTTCACTTTACAGCAACATTTATTCAATTTCTTCAATCTTTTTCTTCTTCATGGTTTATAGTGCAGTCCTAGATATCCTTAAGTACAGTTGTGTAAAGTATGCAATTTTAAGATAATTCCAATCACACTTTCTTAGATATTTTTTGTTCATAAATGTTTATATAGATATAAGCTTTACTAGGAGATTTACAACCTAATGTGCATATACACACACATATAATCTTGAAATGATGTATAACAATTAAAGGTGCAATTATAGAAATATCTTCTTAGAATAAGTCCTATTGATTGAATTCAACTTAATAAATGTGTAAAGAATTGCAGCTTATTAAGATTATTGTTGTTGACCATGTAGATATATTGTTTCATTGACTAATTTGAGGTCAGCCTTAACTTCCTGTATAAGTGAAAATTTTCATTTGTGGAATCATTTTTTCCCCAAAAAAATCAAAATATGCTGATTAAGTGCATTACCCATTTTTAATTTGCTTTGGCGAAACTATACTTTAAGACTTCTTTTTTTGCACAATCTAAAGTATTGTCGTTTACAAAACGAAGACTGGAAATTAGGTTGCTGACATTTTGAAGTGTTCTTTTTAGTAAGCTAAGAAGTAAATGACTTCCCACAATATTGTTGAATTGCTTTCAGACAAATTCCTTTTTTCCATCTGTTTGAAATGCTGTGCCTTTTCTTTTTTAGTGTATCTTTATGTTTAACTCAGGGCAATAATTTTGTAGAATATTATTCATACATTTAAGAACACAAGAGTAAAAACTGATATAAAGCTGAAGCTTGTTAAAAAAATGGGATCATGTGCCCTGTCTTATTAAGGAAAATAAAGAACCAATTGAGAATATGATATAAATAGAACATCATTTGTTTCATCTCAGGCACATTTCCATTTTGTTAAGAAATACAGTGGTTTTTTAATCATTTTGATATGGAAATACAGTGGATTTTCTGTATTTATCTGTGTGTGAGAGAGGGAGACACTACACAGCATACTGTGAAAAAAAATCTGTTTTTATCACCATCACTTTGTTACATCACAGACTGCTCTAGCCTTGTTGCCATGGTGATCATGATTTCATCAGATTTCCTCAAATGTTTGTATAGCCTTATACAGTATATTGCACTTATGGCACCTGTATAGTACTTTTGTCTGTATACTGTATGCCCATAATTATGTATATCTATTCACCCATGTATGTATGTATAGTTTGTTTATATATCTGTATATGTACATGTGTCTCTTCATAGTCTATCATTGAAATGTTTGAATTCTTCATATACATTATATGTAGTATGCAAGTTATAATCAAGTATGGATGCCAGCACTCACTTTTGATAATTTATAATCTTCATTTTGTCTTGTTGAACAATGAAAATAAAACTTTATGTATTTTAAATGAGAATTTTAAAATATGATTACTTTTCTATTTTTTAAACCTCTACAATAACCCTTTAAATCCAGGAGGGGGTCATACCATTTAAATTAAGCTCCCTACAGAATGGTGTTTCACATATATTTCAGATGACCTGAAGAAAACAACCTACATGCATTAAAAACAAATATTAAGACCAGCAAGACCAAAGTAGCACTGATGAGATTTTCAGATAAAGAAAGCAAGTGTGGCATCAGGAGAAAATCAGCACAGAAGCAACACACTAAGGATTTCACTTGACACCTTCTTGAGATTCATTACTTTCCATTATTTCTATGATATCCCATTACTAAACAAAAGATAACAACAGAACAGAAAAATAATAACCCAATTCACACATTGATAAAATAAAAATGTATAACACGACACAGTGCATAATATGCCCTAACATGTATCATTTATTCTGCTATTATATAAATATATGTGCCTGCACAAAGACTGGCTTCTTATATTAATACTGCTTATAGCTTCCATGAAAGGCTTTGTTCTTAATCATTTTTAGCCATAGTCAGCCTTAGTCTACTAACCTACTAACTTTCCCATTCCTGGGTTTTAGTTGGTAGATTAAAAAGGAGAGGGAGATTGCTACCAAGAATTGGGTTAATGTGAGAAAGTTCTTAGTAGTTGCCATGTATTTGAGACACTGATGAGCATTCCTGATCATGCTCACTTGCAATTGCCTTCTTCCAAGAGTCTCAACCTGTCCAACCAGCTGGAGCAGAATAAACATGATGCAGATCTCACCAGCCAAAGAGCTGGCAAGGACTAGAAGACTGACTTTTTCCACAGTGGCCCCTGCTCTATGGAACATCCTCCCTTTGGAGATTAGAATTGCCCTGTTAGCTTTCTGTAAGGCCTTAAAAACCTGGTTATATTCTGAGCTCCAGGCACTGAATCTGATCAAGGCCCCATTGCCTAGTATTTCTAACTAGCCAAGTATCTTGGCTATTATGTATATTTATTTTGGATTTTTCTATTGTTTTAAAATGTTTCTAGTATTTTGAACGTACTATATTTTTGAATTGTATGCCACACAGAGTCATTTAGATGGGTGGCTATAAACATTGAATAAGTAAGTATGCTTTATGATAATTTGATGTTTTCTAAAGTTTTCCAAATTTTATGGGACTCATGATTGCAGGATTTTGGATGCATTCTGTAAGTTAGCCCATCTGAGGTATCTTGGTTCAAAAATAGTTGCCCTATGATGCACTGCTTTGCCTGGTTAACACACAAACAGAAGAGTTTTAGTAGCATATAGTTTATGGAATTATTTGCAGTATCATTTAAAAGACAGAAATATTATTCAATCAGTTCTGCATATTGTTATAGCTAAGCATTCTTATATTTTAAATAAAGAAATGAAAAACCTCCTGCCTGATCATTGCTTAACGTGAAGCTAGTTTCAGCTTCATTGGGCTAATACTTCATCACACATTTTTACCTGTGATTGACTAACCCATTGCATGTTGTTACTTTTCCTAAGAACTAGGTAAATTGAAGAATGCCTTAACATGAAACTAATTAAATATCAAGGAACCATAATTGCAGGAATATCACTGACATCTTCAAACAGATGGCTATTGTAATTCCTGTTTCTTCTCTGATGGTTCAAGATGAAAAAATTAAAAAAAACATAGCTGTATAGATATCTCAAAAACTCAGAAACTAGTAGGCAAGTTAAAAAAATCCAAATGAAAACAGCAATAAAACAAATATCATTACCAAGCTAATTTTGAATTTTGGGACATTTGTCACTGTTTAGCACTTTGGGTAGACTATATCAAAATTGAGTAAAAATGTATCTAATATTATGGAATTTGTCAAAGTTCCCAGCACATCTCTTTTCACAGTAACTCACTAAGTAAATATTATTTGGAAAAGTAGCTGTTGCTCCTAGTATGTTTCCATAGTGATATACAGTATATTTTGCCCTGAGCATTTTCTATAGTTTTATTTCGACACCTCATTCCTCCAACTGGACACTTGCCACCAAAAGGCTCTAGATAAAAGCTTGGCCAGTCTCCATGTTCTATTTATTGGACCTCCCGATAATCAGTAACATCACACTTCACATTGGGCATATTAGTGCTCTGAAGTCTCCCAGTCTTTATTAGGAACTATCTATACTAACGTAAAGCATACTTACTTTTTAAGGATAGTAATTTCAATTCAGTGAATGCTAATTATATTATTTGTCCTTGAGGATTTTTTTCCAGGTAGACTGATGGATTTACAGAACTGTGCAATAAATTATTGCAAGCTCATGTATTTTCTTGCTGGAAGGAGGCCAAATCATCAGAAAAACAGGTGGTGAGATAGGTGGTGTGAGAGAAAAGGAGTATCAATCCCTCCATTCCTCCTTCCCTCCCTCCCTTCATCCCTCCATCCCTCCATCTACTCATCCATCCATCTATCCATCCAAAGGCACACACAATATAATAACACAGACACACAATTACATACAATATAACAAGATCAAATCTGGATCGGTCCCTGGGACCAGGGGTGTACTCTTCCAAGCTTCCAGACTCTTGCTGGAGCCCATGGAATCTTGGAAGAGTAAATATCTGGTCCCAGTGATTGACCCAGATTTAATCTTGCATCATTATCCTGAGACAAATATATTTGCCTTCATTCATAATATAACAACAGCATAAGATCTTCCACCTCTGGGTTAATTGTGTTGATGACTTGCTTCAGAAAATTAGACATAGTCTCTAGATTATTGGATTCTTTAGTTTTTAGAATAGCACAGAGGAATGGATTTTGGAAACCAAAAACAATACTAATTGTGAAAAACATATTCCACTAAACCTATTGTGAAGTTCAAGCATGGGAAACATAACCCAAATCCCTATCAGGTTAATGAGATTCATTCCTGGGATTAATGAATGATTTGACAATTCTTGAATGCTGGAGCATAGTCATTATGATACAGAATTCTACATTGGAAAGTGCTTGAATATTATTCTAAAATTGAAAATATTTTCAGGAAGTTTGGAAATGAAATGTATAGAATCAGTGTATATTGTATACACAGTATATTATAAACTGAATCTCTATGGAAATTCTCCATCATCCAGGACAGGGTTGTCTCAAAGATGCTTTTTCCAAAAAGTAATTGGACTTGGTTTCTTTCCTTTGAAAACATTTCACTTCTCATTCAAGAAGCTGCTTCAATTCTAGTCAGTGTTATTCTGTGAATGCATGATGCATCAGACAGCAGTATTCATGACAAACCATAATGATGTCAAAGTATTGACTTATGCATCATGGTCTTATAGTACAAATAAGAACAGTATGTAAGTCACAATATGTGTGTGATGATGTCATGACAATTAGGTCATCATCCCCACCACATCTGAAAATGCCTACAACTTTAATAACTTAGAAAATACATTTTCTTTGCTAAAAAGTGTACCCCAATTTACTTAAGAAAACAGCCTGCTTTTAAGATTACAAAATTGATTTGAAAATCTTGTCCGGGATATTTTCTTTTATTCCCTTAATTTCAATCTTTTATTTAAAATTCAAAATAGAAATTGTTAAAAATTTACATTAGAAACATTAACAAACAGCAAAATTCCAAAGCCAAAAGTGGCAGTGATTGAAATCCAGAATAATTAAACAGAATAAGTTTTTAAAAAACTATGATACCAAAAGGACATCAAAATTAATGTTATATGCATCTCTCTGATAAGCATCCACAACCCTGTCCAAGCTAAAGTTTTAGTATCCTAAATGGCTGGATAACATATTGTCCAAGGATTCCCAGGTACTTTCTTTATTTCAATAACAGAAGAAAACTTGACAAGCAAGCAAATATATAAAGATCATTACAAGTGAGAAGGCGTTCTTTCAGGTGGTTGATGACCCATGGTTATTCAGATAAGCAAGACATTTTTAGATACATATTCTTCTATTGTACAGTTGTCAATAGAGCTAAAAAGAATATTTGACAATATTAAACTTTATTAAACAATACTAAACAATATTAAAATTTGCCAGCATTAATGATTAACTGATGTTTTGAGGGGTTGACTAAAAAATGGCATGACTGAAGCTATCTTTGAGTTGTTGTGAACTTTATTACATTGTTATATTTAACAATTGTGCTATTCTGTTAATCTCATGTTAATAGTTATATTATTACTATAGTCTTTTTAAGCATTGTTGGTAACAAACCTGAATGTGTGTGTGTGTGTGTGTGTGTGTGTGTTAGCATGATATGCTATCATTGACATTGTAGCACTGTTCCAATATCTAAAAGGCTGCCACAAAGAAGAGGGAGACAACCTATTCTCCAAAGCACCAGAAGGAAGCAATGAAGGGAAACCAATCAAGGAGAGAAACAACCTAGAACTAAGGGGGGGAAATTGACAGTTAGAACAATTAATCACTGGGATGACTTGCCTCCAGAACTTGTGGGTGCTCCAACAGTGGAATTTTGTCTGAAATGTTATAGGGTTTCCTGACTGAGCAGGGGATTGGATTTGAAGACCTCCAGGGTCCCTTCCAACTCTATTATTCTGTTCTGAAATTGTTGAACTTATAAAAATACAGTACAGGCATCCCTATCATTGTCACTATTTACCAAAAATGTAAGTATGCTATGATTGTAAGAGGGTAGAATTTTGCTTCATAATTTCACATGTCTTCTAAATTCTGAAGATAATTCAAAGAATGATTAAGCATTGATATAAATGCTAAAGGTAATCCAAGCACAGAAGCAGAAACTTATACTATGCAATGCTTATCTAATGAGGGAAATAGGCAAATGCTTTCACCAGGTGTGACAAGTGCGTTTAAAGGATTTCAGGACACTGGTGATTTTCCAGTGGGGTTAAAAGCAGTTAGCTGGACAGAGGAAAAAGTGTTTTCAGAAAGTGGAAAGATGTTTACCACAGTTTTAATTACAATTCTCATGAGCAGGGGATGGTAGTATATTGCCTCGATTTGAATACTGTACATCATCAGCCTCTTTCCTGTCTACAAATCCTTTCTCCCTGTCAGCTGCAAAAGCTGAACAGGAACTACCATGAATGGTAAAAAGCAAACACATTCTGCTGTTCTTATCTCCAGGCAATAGATAAAATCTCTCTAGCCCCCAAGCTGGACTAGGCTGTGAGGTCTCTCCCCACAATGGCCCATTGTAGATTCTCGCATGGTCTAACAGCATAAGATAACATAAAACAGCAAGGATCTTGTAAAATACAGCAGTTCTAATTCTTTGAATGTTTCCCTGTGTAGCAGATATTCGAGAGGAACTTGCTTAGTAGTCTCAACCTGCCCAGTCCTACATAGAAACTGATATTCCACATATGGAATCTTTGTATGAATGGGGAAAACATAGAGGCACTTCAGAGAAATGCTCGTGCACTACTTTTAACTGCATGAGAATGTTGCCAGCACTTATGAACGTCTCCAGTTCTCATGGAATCATCAATAGTATGTAGGTAGATTGCTACCCAATGTGCTATGAGGAAATGCAAAGGATCTCTCTCTCTCTCTCTCTCTCTCTCTCTCTCTCTCTCTCTCTCTCTCTCTCTCTCTCTCTCTCTCTCTCTCTC